>CAUYRT010057070.1:0-26561 GCA_963574885.1 Lepilemur ruficaudatus | reverse complement strand
TACCACATTTTCTTTACCCATTCATCTGTCAATGGACACCTAGGTTGATTCCATACCTTGGCTGTTGTGAATATGCCATGATGAACGTGGGAATGCAAACATCCCATCAACCTTCCTTATAGTTCTCAGAACTCTCCTTTTTCACCACCAGTCCTGCTTTTGCCTTACTTTGGGCCATATTATTTCTCACCTGGACAACCACAGTCATCTCCTATCTCCTCTCCCTGCCTGCATCTCACCATCAGAAGTCACCAAAGGCAGGAGTATTTTGTCCCATCCTTTGAAGCCTAATCCCTCAAGTGGCTCCCCTTGGCCAGGTTCTTAGCAGGTCACCCGAGGCCTTGCACTCACTGTGCCTGTTCCCTCTCCAGCCTTTGCTCTCACTGCACACCGCCTGGCCCCTCCTGTCTAGTACTACCTAACTACTTACAAGCCTGCGAGCCCACCTGGCCATGTCACACACCTAGAGACTATGCCAGCCTTGTCCCTACCCCATCCTCTCTCCCTGGACTCCACAGCCAGCTGAAACCTAACATTCATTTCAAAGTCATTTCAAACATCACTTCTACTTTCAAAGCCTTTTCTAACCCTCTTCTCCACCCAGGTAAATGCTGCTTTTTCAATGAAAAACGTATGCTCTGAAAAAACCTTCCATCGCAGAGCCTGACACCCTTCAGTACAATCCTGTCTGCAGATCTGCCTCCTCCACTACCCACTTAGTTCTAGAGCAGAAACCCATCTTATTAATCTCTATACGTTTTTACAAAGTGTTGCCAGAAATGCAAAGTTTTTTCAATATATATTATTTCATTGTTATTTATCCCTCATGTCAAACCCATGGGATAGGAATTATTGGCCTTCATTTTATAAATAAGCAAAGCTGAGACATAGAGACACCAAGATGGCCAGGGTCACATACCACTAAGTGACAAAGCCAAAATGTGAACCCAGGTCTGCCACACTGTTTTGGTTTTTAATCATTGTGTTGCACTGTTTCTCACTGGGCATTTCATGGTGATGATTTTTAAGTCATAAGCTCCATAACGGTCACTGTAGTTGTCCTGGGGACAGATATGGGGGTCAAGACAAATAAGACACAATCAATTCCTGCTTCCCACGGCTTCACCGTGCAGTGGGAGGCAGGGTGAATGTGAGTCACTTATACACAGGAGTCACTGGTACGTGTACTAGTACCAACGGCCTTGCAAGGTGGGAAGCGGAGAGGGATTCCATGGTGATAGCACCTTCAATCCTCCATGCTGGGCTATAGGCTCATGAAGATAAAAATCATACTCCTTTGTATCCTGTGAAGTCCCCAGGGCTTAGCACTCTGTCTATCACGTAAGAGATGCACATAACAGATGCTTGCGAAGTATTTGCTAAAGGAATTAATTAATTGATTGATTGATTGATTGATTAATGAGGGGAAACCAGAAACCAACTGACAGATAGTAAAGTGAAGACAGGCTAGTGCAATCCAAAATATACTTTTAAATAAAAAATTAAACATAGCTTTATTAAAAATAACTGACTGAAAGTTGAGACGTCAGGCTTTGCCATGTTTTAAACTCTATAGCAACCCACCTTTCAGAAGTGCTCACTAGCACGTTTTTAAATTGTAATAAATAAAGTGAATTGGAACTAAATTTGCATCTCAATGCACTAATTGTAGACACCATGGAGTCTTTCAAAAGCAGAGGAGGAGGGCAGCGCCCCTAATGGTAGAGATGCGTGTTTGCAGAGCGGGGCTGGGCCAGGAGGCTGTGTTTTGAACATGGGCTTTAGACCAGGAGGAAGAGGAACTACTAAGAGGGGAAGAAAGAGAGGGAGAGGAAGTAAGAGGGGAGAGAGAAGAGAGGCAGAGATGAGAAGGAGGAAGAAAAGAGGAGGAAAGGGAAGAAAGTGGAAGAGAACTGGCAGAGGAGGAAGAAGAGAATGCAGTCACCAGGAAAAATAAAAACATTCCCTGAATTGCCAACCCAAAGAAAGCACTCTCTGCTCTGCCCATGTGGGTCCCTGGGGCACCCAGACATGCCTCTAGATTCTGCCTGGCTGAGCTCCAGCCAGATGCCTGCTGTTCACTTTAATAACAGTGCTCCTCTTCTGGCTAATATAATTACCAGAGGAACCTGAGATCATGCAGAATTCTTTCTTGGCTCAGACAAAGGCTGAACTTTGCACACAGCACACTCTCCAAGACTGTGTTTGCAATAACCCAATGCAGGACTTCTGAGCCCACAGCCTCTGCCTCAGCAAAGGGCTAAAGAGTCCCCAAACATCTCATTTCTCCATTTGCACTAGAGAACTAATGAAGAGGCTGATTAGGGACCATGCTATGCCCCTAGACATTCTTAGCTATAGAGTAGATAAATCTGTTGCATGGATATTAAATAAAATAATGAAGCTTCTTGCTGCCTCCAAATGGACTTCTGAGGGGCTGGCAGTTTTGCCTGGGACTAAAGTTGACCCTTGGCTAAGTACTGAAGAGAAGAGAAAAAGGAAGAGCAGCCCCCACTTCCATCCCAGGACCACACCACATCAACCCACAAGGAACAGAAAGCTGGGGGAATGCAGTTATATGGAGGCAGAGGGAGGGAGGGAGGTGGGCAACTGAAGGCATTTCAAGACTTTGAGCTGAAATTTTAACAACTGAAGGACTGCTGAGACACCAGACCTGTTTGGAGGGCAAATGGCAGACATGATCCAAGGCTGAAGACTTGAGTACCCTGAGTGTAAGTTGACGAATCACAGTGAGGGCAAAACAGTAGGTTCACTTTAGCTCAAGAAACAAAAATAATGAACAAAGACTGTCTCTGCTGTGAATCAAGCTACATACACACACACACACACACACACACACACACACACGCACACGCACACACAGACCCCAAAACAAATCACAAAAGCACCTGCCTGTGTTTTCCATGTTCAAAAGAGTTTCTCTCAAGCAGAAATTTTCCAGGCTTTATTAGTTCCTGATTAATTTTGAGAGGATATCTGTAATAAGAGAGTCTATAGAAACCCACCTGTCTGCTCCCTCTGCCCATCTGTCTGTCCACCTAAGGACAACATGAGACCTGAGCATAATGTTATGCAATCTTAAAGGAAGGAAAAGTGTTGGAGAACCAGAAATTACATCTACCTACCTGCCAACAGTGGGAAATAAGAGGCCAGAATTTAGACCTGGAAACCACGGAGGTTTGAGTTTGAGCCTAGTGCTTCCTTCCACTCAGAGCTGGCTTCGTGGGCATGCACCTGTGCAGTCACACAAGGGACCCACGCTTGGCTTAATGTTCTGCTGCTGCTCTCATGTAAGTCTTAATTTTGAACGTAGGGTTCTACATTTTCATTTTGCATTGGGCCCTGCAAATTATGTAGCTGGTCCTATCTCCTTTCTCACTGTGGGACCTCAAGACAGCTTAATTTACCACATAGAGGCTCTGCTCATTCATCTGCAAAATGGAGCTGAGAATACTAGGCCAAAAGAGCCACTCAGAGGAACAAATGATCAATGGAGGTAGAGCCCCTTGTTCTGTGCCCCAACATATGTGGACATCACTTCTTCTGATCTACTTTTTAATCTGTTTTAAACTATAAATTTATGCTTTATATGTTTTTTACATTTTTTATTTTTAATTATTATGGGTGCATGATAGTTGTATATCTGTGACCTTTGGGAATTTAATTTTTTTGGAATTTAATCATTAAATGCTTTTGAGATAGTCTTCTTTAGTTTAAATCTGCCTGGTGTTCTATGACCTCCTTTACCTGGATATTGATATCTCTGTCTAGGTTTGGAAAGTCTCCTGTTATTATCTCTTTGAATAAACTTTCTACACTAGTCTCTCTCTCTCTCTCTCTCTCTCTCTCTCTCTCTCTCTCTCTCTGTCTCTCTGTCTCTCTCTGTCTCTCTCTGTCTCTCTGTCTCTCTCTCTCTCTCTCTTTCTCCCTCTCCCTCTCTCTTTCCCCCCTTTTTAAGGGCAATAACTCTTAGATTTGCCCTTTGAGGCTATTTTCTAGATCTTATATCATGCTTTATTTGCTTTATTCTTTTTCTTTCTTTCTTTCTTTTCTCTTCTGATTGTGTATTTTCATATGACTTGTCTTCAAGCTCACTAATTCTTCTGCTGTTGAGAGACTCTGATGCACTTTTCAGTTTGTCAATTGAATTTTTCAGCTCCAGAATTTCTGCTTGATTTTTTAAAATTATTATTTCAGTCTCTTTGTTAAATTTCCCTGACAGGCTTCTGAGTTCCTTCTCTGTGTTGTCTTAAAGTTCATTTAGCTTCTTCAGAACATCTATGTTGAATTCTCTTTCTGAAAGGTCACATGTCTCCATCACTGCAGGATTGATTGTGGGTGCCTTATTTAGTTTGTTTGATGAAGTCATGTTTTCCTGGATGTTCTTGATGCTTGTGGATGTTCATCAATGTCTGGGCATTGAGGAGTTAGGTATTTATTCTGATCTTCACAGCCTAGGCTTCTTGAGAAAGCTTTCCAGGTATTCAAAGGAAATTGAGTATTGTGATTGGTCTTTGGTCACTGCAGCTATATCAGCAGTAGGGGGTACCCCAAGTCCAGTAACACTGCGACTCTTGCAGACTTCTTATGGTACTGCCTTGGTGAACTGATTTTTGATTCTTATGAAGGTGCTTTCTTGCATGGATAGTTGTTTAGTTTGGTGTTTCTGCAGGAGGGATGATTACTGGAGTATTCTATCCAGCCATCTTGCTCTGCCTCCCCAGAACTGTATATGTTTTAAATATTAATATATCAGCTACTTTGGGATTTTTAATCTAACAATTACCCACAAGGGCTTTGAAGGTATACAATTTAGTCATTTTCTCACTCTAAATCCTCAAGCAAGTTATTTGATCCCTCTATGTGCCTCAGTTTCTTTGTCTACAAAATGAGATAAAGCAGGATCATTGTAAATTAAATGCAAAGATTACAAACTACTTAAGACCATACTTGGTACTATGGACTGAATAGTGTCCCCTCCCCAAAATTCATATGCTGAAGCCCTAACCACAAATATGGCTGTTTTTTGAAATAGGGCCCAAGGGGATAATTTAGGTTAAATGAGATTGTAAGGGTGGGGCCCTGGTCTGATAGGATTACTGTCCTTATATGAAGAAGCACCAGAGATCTTTCTCTCCTCACCCCACCCTCACCCTCACAGGAAAGACCATGTGAGAACACAGAGAGAAGCAGTCTGTCTGCAAGCCTGGAGGAGAGCCCTCACCATGAAACAAATTGCCCATCACCTTGATTTGGACTTCCCAGCCTCCAGAACTATGAGAAATTAATTTCTGCTGTTTTGTTTAAGTTGTTTTTGTTATGGCTGCTTAAGCATACTAATACACTTGACACATAATAATGATCATTATTTTATTATTATGTGTATTAGTTCCTAGGGTTGCTGTAACAAAGTACCACAAGCTTGGTACCTTAAAACAACAAAATTTATTCTCTCACCATTCTGGATGCTAGAAGACTGAGATAAAGGTATCAGCAAAGCCATGCTCCCTCTGGATCCTTCCTTGCCTCTTCCAGCTTGTGGTGCTTGCTGGCGATCCTTAGCTGCATCTTTCCAATTTCTGCCTCCATTGTCACATGACCTTCTCCCTGTGTCTGTCTCTGTTCTCTGCTCTTTGTATAAGGATACTAGTCATATTGGATTTAGGGCTCACCTTATTCTAGTATGACCTCTTCTTAACAAATTACTCTGCAAGGAACTGATTCCCAAATAAGGTCCTATTTTGAGGTTCCATGCAGACATGAATTTTTGAGAGACACTATTCAACCCTGTGTACTATTCACATCCTTATGAGAGTTAGACAGGGATAAAATGTAAGTTCATTTTAAAGTGAGAGTCGTACTCATGATCTTCTAAACTAATATGTTCTACTTTTCGTGATTCTGCAATTAAGACTCTTCCATACTAGAAATGCACTGTGAGTATGAGGCCCATACAGCAATGGTTCACCCACTCCTGCCCCACTGACAAGGATGACACTGAAAGCCAGCACCAGGGAAGCTGCATTTCATGGGCTGATGGAACCGCTATCTAGTGAGGGCCTGCTCTGTGCCTAAGGCCCATGGGATGTAACAGTGAAATTGACAGGCATAAATCCCTCTCTCATGAGCTTACATTCTATCATGAGAGAAGGACAATCAACAATAATAAGTAAAATGTGTGGTAGAGTAGATAGTGATACTTCTATCGGGGGACAATAGTGCAGGGAACTAGAAGGGAGGCTTGCAGGAAAGAGTGTGATTAGAGGAACCTGCTCATCAGTTTTCCCAGGATTTTCCTGGTGTTGACACTAAAAGTGTCGTATCTCCAGGAACCCCTCTGACACAGCTGAAGCAGGATGGTAGGACACCATAGTAGAATTTCAGATAGGGTCATGAGAATGTAAAGGTGACATTTACATAAGTACTGGAGAAGATGAGGAAGCAGAGTGGAGACATATGAATAGCTTGGTGGGGGGTGGTACCAGGCAGGAGAAGATGCAAGCTCAGAGCCCTGGGGAGGGAGGGAGCCAGCGTGGCAGGGTCAACAGCAGATAGAGAGAAGGACCAGAGCACCAAATACTATGGGAACTCATGGACCATCACAATGGTTTTGGCTTTTACTCTGAGTGTGATGGGGATTGCTGGGAGGGTTTCCAGCAGAGCTCCAGCTCATGACCTGACTTTCATTTTAATAGCATCCCTCTCATCTCTGTGCGAAGAACAGGGGTTCGAGAGTGGAAGAAGCTTATTTCCATAAAAGAAAAAGGATAAGGTGGCTTGGACCAGGGATATGGTGAGACAGAATTGGAATCTGGATGTCTGTAAAGGTAG
This sequence comes from Lepilemur ruficaudatus, assembly GCA_963574885.1. Classification (NCBI taxonomy): domain Eukaryota; kingdom Metazoa; phylum Chordata; class Mammalia; order Primates; family Lepilemuridae; genus Lepilemur; species Lepilemur ruficaudatus. The sequence continues at coordinate 19,709 of CAUYRT010057070.1, read as the reverse complement.
AGCTAAAGATCTTCTGACAGATTAGATGTGGGTTCTAAGGCTTTTGTCTGAAGCAGCTGGAAAAAAATGGAAACATCGTTAACGAAGATGGTGAGTCAGTAGAGAGGATCTAGGGCCCAGCTTGGAGAATGGCATATTTGAGATGCCTGTTAGACCTGCAATGGGGATGTCACTTAGGCAATTGTGTAGATGAGTCTGAAGGTCAAGGGAGGACATACACATTTGGGAGTCGTCAGCAAAGAGATTGTATTTAAAGCTGTGAGACACAATGAACTCACACTACAAGGGAAGTGAGTTAGATGGAAAAGAGAAGAGATCTAAGGCCTGAGCCCAGGGCCTGCCTATGATATAAGGAGGGTGATAATGGAACTATCAAAGGAGACTGGTGAAGAGTCACCAGTGAAGTGGATACTTCCCTAAGTGGGTGGAAGCCAGGTGGGAACAGAGGCATATTAAGAGTAGAGCCCAATCACCTGGCTCCAAAGCTGGTGAGGCTGAAGACTGGCCAGTGACCATGGTGATGTGGATGCCCTCAGTGACCTGGACAGGAGCAGTTTCAGGGGCTTGGCAGGACTGGGTGCATGTCAGACTGGACTGGGTTTAGAAAAGAATGGGGAAGAAGAAATTGGAGGCAGTCAGTATAGACAACTCTTCAGAGTTGTATAGCAAGGTAAAAAGGAAACAAGTCAAAAGGAAAGTGATATCAAGAAAGGCTTTTTATGACAGGAAAAATAACAGCAGGCTTCATGCAGATGGGTTGGAAGTCATCCACCAGAGAGGGTGAGATGGATGGAGTCAGGGTTAGAGGAGAATGCTGGAGCAGCATCCTTCACTGTCAAGGGGTGGGACTCGCGCACACCTGTGGGGCTCACCCTCCTGGGAGCACTGAGAGTTCTCCCGTACCTGGAGAGAGGGCAGAGTGTATGAACACAGGGAGGTAGAGTGGGCTGGAGGGGTGTGTGGAGAAGCAGGTGTGCACTACTATAATTTGCCTAAGTCTCACTCTAAACCTGAGGTCAAAGCTGTGCCCTGTGCTGCTTTAGGGATGAAATACTTACTGGCTGGAGTTTCACAGTATATCATGGACACTAGGTGGAGGTTTCTTATACTGCACTGAGATGAGAAGCCACCCAGATATCACCTAGTGTCCCCAAGGAATATTAAGTCATCAATGCATCCCGGGCTTTAGACTTAGAATACAAGGAAACAGGCAATGAAGTGCCTAGCCTCAAAATTTCACTGTCCACTTGGGATGCCAAACATTGATCATTCACTATAAAGTGGCAGTGACAGAGGAGAACTTAGGATGCAAGGAGAGGCACCCAGGAAGCTTTCTCAAAGGAGGGACCAGGCACAGGTGCATGCTTCAAGTTGCCCAGGTGGCACACACACATCGAGGGCAGCCAGCCAGCCGTTATGGGCCCTGCATGCTCCAGCGCCCACCTACTCTAACAGCCTGGCTTACCACACTGCAGCCAAATGGGCTTCTTGTTCATTCATTGGACCTCCTTCATTCATTAGCCTCCTTTGTGCTATCCCCTAAGCCTCCACACTGCTTGTCCTGTGCCCCAGGCTCCCTAACACATGCAAACTCATATACCCAGTGTAAGAAAATCCCTCCTCACCCTTCAGAACCAAAGTTAGAAATCATTTGCTCAAGGACAGCTTCCTAGATTCTCCAGATTAGATCCAAATGACCCATTATTTTCATCCCTACACCCTTCATGTTTTCAACATAAACTTTATTTTGAAAGTGAACTAGGGCATGTTTTGTGTGAGTAATGATTGATTGAGTGATTGATTGATTTATAGTGTCTAGGCTGTTAGCTCCCTGATTGCTGGGACCTCATGTATCTTGTCCATCAGACATATAAGAACTCAACAAATCGTTACTGTATTTATTTTCTATTGCTGCTATAACAAATTACCACAAATTTAGTGGTTTGAAGCAACAGAAATTTATTATCTTACAATTTGGAGGTCAGAAGTCCAAAATGGATCTCACAAGGCTAAAATCAAGGTGTCAGCAGGACTATGTTCCCTCTGGAGGCTCTAGGGCAGGGGACCCCAATCTATGGTGAGTTATATAATTATTTCATTATATATTACAATGTAACAATAATAGAAATAAAGTGCACAATAAATGTAATGGCTTGAATCATCCAAAACTTCCCCCACCACCAGTCTGTGGAAAAAATGTCTTCCATGAAAAAGGTCCATGGTGCCAAAAAGGTTGGGGATTGCTGCTTAGGGGGAAGTCTGTTTCTTTGCCTTTTGTTGCTTCCAGAGGCCGCCTGCATTCTTTGGCACTTTGCCCTCTTCCTCCATCTGCAAAGCCAGCGATCACATCACTCAGACTTCTGCTTCCACCATAACATCTTCTCTAACTCTGCTGCCTCCCTCTTTCACTTGTAAGGACCCTTGTGATCAGATTAAACCCATCCAGATAACCCAAGAAATCTCCCCATCTCAAGATCCTTAACTTAATCACATCTGCAGAATCTCTTATGCCATGTAAGGTAACATATGATCAGATTCCACGAATTAAAGCAGAGACATCTTTGGGGGTTGGGTCAGGGGACATTATTCTACCTATCACAGTTACTAAATAAGAGACCAAAGTTTCCCTTTCTTAGTCCAATCACTGGTAAAGATGGGGGAAATGTCAAAGATGATATTCATTCTTTCATTTAGTCATTCATTCATTCATTCATCCCTACTGTGTTCTAGGCTCCGTCTAGGTGCTGAGCAGTAAACACAACAAGGAAAAATACCCATCCCAGTAATCTTACATTCCAGTGGGAAGATGACAATAAATAAGGAAAATCAGAGATAAGTTGTAAAAGGAGAAGATAAAACAGGGAAGGAAGATAAGAATATATATGTGGGGATGGGATGCTGTCTTCAGTTCTAGATAGGATGGTCAACAAGGTTGCACTGAGAAGATGGAATTTGCAGAAAGACTGAAGGAGATGAGGGAGGGAGCCACGCAGTTTTCTGAGGGAAGAGTAGTCCAACAAAGGAACATCCCATGCAAAGATCCTTGGGACAGAGGCAGGCCTGGCTTGTTCTCAGGTTGATGTGGCAAGGGGCAGAGGAGGTCAGTGTGGCTGCAGCAGAGTGAGGGGAATGATAGGAGAAAGGACAGGTCTTGGCAAGCCTTGCAGATCACAGTGAAGACTGGCTTAGACCCTGAACAAAACAGGAGCCATAGGAGGGCTTTGCACAGGGCAGGGACATGGTCTGACTTACACATGAATGGGCAGACCTACTCCTTAAGGCGTATGTAATTACACCCATCTCAGCTCCTGGCACTTAGCAGGTGCTCAATAAATATAGGTTGACTGGCTGAATGTGTGATTCTCAGAGAGAACAGCAGTTACCTCGAAGTTGCTGAACCATCAGAGGCAGATCTTCACTGTGAGCCAGGGGCCTGTTTTCAGGAGCCCCAGCCTGCTGGAAGAATAAAAACCAAGGCTAACACATTGCTTGGATCTGTTTCAGTTGCTCGGAGAAGATCGCTTTCAAGACATTGAAAAGATTAAGACCATTGGCAGCACCTACATGGCTGTGTCAGGCCTGTCACCTGAAAAACAGGTAAAAGACTCTTTGGACTCAGCCACAGCCTACGGCAGGGGTCTTGCTGTTGTGATGTACATTTGCCCCCAAGGTAGGTAGGGTCTACTGGGTGAAATGATTCTGTTCTACTAAGAGACTTCTAGGCTTCATTCTGAACCTCACTGTTCACTTGAACAAAATTGGGGCCAAGAAATACCCTGATTATGATTTAGTTGTGGATAATACTAAACCCCTAATACTAGCCCCTTTTTTCTTATTTTTATTTCTGTTTTTTTCTTTCAAAAGCCATATGTAATACTAATAACAGTTCCTGCTTTTTGGAGGAGTGTTGAATGGTGCCAGGCACTAGTGATAAAGAGACACTGTCCACCTTTTAGGTTAATGGATGAATTATCTAAGAATTGTCATGCTGCCCATACAAAGTCTTGCATCTAGTAAGTGACTGTCTGGAAGAAACTCACGCTGGTAATTTGGTACATGTGCATGGCACTCCATGCCATGAAGTCAGAAAACTATGGCCCACAAACCAAATCTAGCCCACCACCTGTTTTTGTAAACAAAGCTTTATCTGAACACAACCATGTCCATTCATTTACATTTTGCCTATTGCGCCTTTCCAGCTAAAACGGCAGTGTTGAGTAGTCACAATAAAGACCATATTGGTCTCTCACATACATAATCTCATTCAATCCCTGTGAGGTAGGAAGGGCAAGTATGCTCATCCCCATGTTATAGATTTGGAAACTGAGGTTCGGAGAGGCCCAGAGGCTTGCTCTGCACTTCCCTCAGGAGTTTCATGAGCAAATAAATGCCTATATGAAACATCCCTTAAACAGACACTGGGAGTACTTCAAAGGAAATAGACACAATTCCTAGATTGGAAAAGCTACATATACAAACATAGAAGCGCACACACACACACAGACACACACACACACACCAGTCAGCACGCTCAGGAATTCATGATGCATCAACCTGACTAGACAAGGACAGGTGTGGAAGGAGGAACAGAATGATCCACACATACTACACTCTTGTAACCAAATCTCATGTGATCCCATGTTTCCGAGATACCGATGACTTGAGCGCACAGGGGCTCACACACATGGTTATTTCCTTCTAAGGGATGTCGGCAGGGGGGTGGCTGGGACATAAAGTCCCTGCTGCGGAAACATCAATGTTGAATGAATTCTCCTCTCACGTTTGCTCCAGCAATGTGAAGACAAATGGGAGCATCTGTGTGCCCTGGCCGACTTCTCCCTCGCCCTGACCGAAAGCATCCAGGAGATCAACAAGCATTCGTTCAACAATTTTGAACTCCGGATTGGTGAGTATCAGCTGGATGTGCGGCAAGTGGGGCCCCATAGAGCCAGCTGGCCCTGCTCCAAGAGACCCTCCCACACCCTGGCCATCAATCCAGGAAGCTTTCTCCTGAAAAATGCAATAGGCTAACTGTGACCCTGCCAAGGACAGGGAGGGGGTCAGCTCAGGCCTTTCTGAGCTTCCTCTCACTTGTGATGCTGGAAGCAAGGGTAGAACACTGGCCTTTGTGGATAAATGCAAAGCAGCCAATCTTTGCCAAATGCTAGACTATGGTTAACCTCTCTTCCAACTTGCCCACCCATGCAGTGTCATGCTTAGAGAGGTAGCTAACTAATCAATCATTTAATTCTGACTTCAGTGCATTTGTACACTGTGTAGCTTCAGTGTAGCTCAAGGCTGGCGGTTAGTGTATTGCTCTCAGCTGGACACAGTAGCTCACGCCTGTAATCCTAGCATTCTGGAAGGCCGAAGCGGGCGGATAGCTCAAGGTCAGGAGTTCAAAACCAGCCTGAGCAAGAGCGAGACCTCGTCTCTACTGTAAATAGAAAGAAATTAATTGGCCAACTAAAAAATATATAGAAAAAAAAATGAGCCAGGCATGGTGACACATGCCTGTAGTCCCAGCTACTTGAGAGGCTGAGGCAGAAGGATTGCTTGAGCCCAGGAGTTTGAGGTTGCTGTGAGCTAGGCCACGGCACTCACTCTAGCCTGGGCAACAAAGTGAGACTCTGTCTCAAAAAAAAAAAAATGTATTGCCCTCAGCTTCTTCTGGATAATGCCTTTGGGCAAAAGCAGGTTTCTGCTCCTGAGGCTGTCAGATACTATACTGAGGCTTAGAGACACCCTTGTGCAAAGCAGTAACACAACAATAATCACTGTGATCCAATATTAGTACTTTACAATTTATATAGTTTGAATTCCTTCCACATCTCTGCTGAACCTGGATGAACTCTTAAAGCACAGTCAGAAAGCCCCTGGTCTAGTCCACATTCTCACTTTGTAAATGAGTAAACCCAGGCCCAGAAAAGGGGAGTAAGTAGCTTATGATCACACGGCCAAATAGTCACTCCCGCAGTAGCTCCAGCACTTCCTGACTCTGAGACGATGACATTCTGGCATCCAGGGGGGTGCGTTTTAAAACAACTCTTGTTGCTGTCCTTGTATTGTAGACATCCTCTGGCTGGCATGCTATTTTACTTTATTTGATTCTTCCTTAGAAACTTTCAAGAAAAAGAGGTCAAGAAATACCAATACCTGACTTGTCAGATCTAAGGAAGGCTATGTATCTTTGTTCTTTGGAATAAAAAAAAAAATTATATCTCATGTTTTTGATCTATGGATGGGATACTCAGGGCTTGTTCCCACACCTCCCATCAATCCTACATGTCCTCTCTGAAATCATTGAGAACCTGAACCCTGAACAAAGAGCAATTCCAAGTAAATTCTGAAGATGTTGCCAAAGTCGGGGCCAACCCTTGGCTTGCTGCTTTAATCTGCCAATATAGTGTTATTGGTCTCAGAGGTTAGAAAATTAGTTTCCCAACTGGATCGAGCATCTCAGTTTGTGTTTTGGGTCTGCTGTAATGAGCTGCATGACTCTGGGCAAGTCATTTAAACCCTCTGAGACTCAGTTTCCTCCTGCATAAGCTGGGGTTATATTATTACCTCCCCTGCCTACCTACCTCATAATACTAATGATATCAGAATTAAATGGGATAATGGCTCTAAAAGTGTTCTGCAAATTTTAAAGAGCTAATCACCATTGATTCCCATGCATTCTACCGAGTCTGTTTTTCGAACTTCCCGTCAGTTATATCGTGTGTGTGTGTGTGTGTCTCTGTGTGTCTATGTGTCCTGCTCTTACTTCTGCCTAGAATGATATTACCCGGAGACCTTCATGGCTATTGCCATCACTTTCTTCAGATCTCTGTTCGAAAAGGTCTTTGCTAATTTCCCTACTCCAGAATGTACCCCTCTCATCTTTCTCTTATCACTTCACCCTGATTGATTTTTCTTTATAGCCTTCATCACTTGCTGATATTATATTACATACTTTTCATTATTTTCTATCTCTCCCCAGTAGAAAGTCCAAGGCTCTCTCTCTTTTCTTTGCCATTATATTCCCAATACCTAGCCCAGTACCTGTCTCATAGCAAGTGCCTAGTTAATGCTTATAGAATGGAAATATAAATTCTAAGTCTATTAGAAGGAGATATACATCCCTGCTAACATGTTTAGTGAAATACTATTATTTCCAGAAGATATATCTGTTTCCTAGATGAAGGAGGCATTGAATCTGCCTTGAAAAGCATTTACAAATAAACTATGGGATTGAGGGGAAGTAATAGTCCAAGCAGAGAGAAAGGTGGGACAAAAGCACAAAGACAGGAAACGGCTGGCAGGTGTGGTATGGATACAGCGCTAGGGGAAGGGAGAGGGTGGGGTGCATGAGGCTGGCAAATCAGGCAAAAGCCAGCCTTCGAGTATGATTCTAAGGAGCGTTGGCTTTATCCTATAGGCAAAGGAGCCCTGGCAGATGTTTAAGTGGCTTGTAGCTTGATCAGATGTACACTGCAGAAAGAGCCTTTCCCTCCGGCAGCAGTTAGGGGGTTGATCAAGACAGCAAGGGAGGAGACAGGGAGGCCAGTTAGCTGTCACCATGGACTAGATTAATGATGCTGACCACCTGGACTCAAACAAAGCAGGAAAAAGTCTAGGCTCTTGGAACACTGAATCAATAGAAGCAGGAGGAGATTCCAGGGTTCCAACTCCTGGTCAGTGTTCTGATAATCCCATGGGCTGAGATAAGTCAGAGTTTGTATGAAAACCATGAACACTCATTGGTTGTCTGACACCACTATGTCAATGGCTTTACTTATATTATCTCATTGAATCCTCCCTTTCCTTATTCTCTCTTTACAGATGGGAAAAATGAGGTCCAAATGGGTTAAGTAACTGAGCCAGGTCACACACACAGTTCATCCACACGGATCACACACATAGTGATCACTATCCTAGAGAGGGGTCCAGACACCTCAATGTCCCTCTTCTCTCTCTTATCTCTTGTTCCTTTGGTTCATTCACAGGCATCAGCCATGGCTCGGTGGTAGCTGGCGTCATCGGCGCTAAGAAGCCACAGTATGACATTTGGGGCAAAACTGTGAACCTGGCAAGCCGAATGGACAGCACAGGGGTTAGTGGCCGGATCCAAGTCCCAGAGGAGACTTATCTCATCCTGAAGGACCAGGGCTTTGCTTTTGACTACCGAGGGGAGATCTATGTGAAGGGCATCAGTGAACAGGAAGGAAAAATCAAAACGTACTTTCTCCTGGGAAGAGTCCAACCCAACCCATTCATCCTGCCCCCAAGAAGACTGCCCGGGCAATACTCCTTGGCCGCAGTCGTCCTGGGCCTTGTCCAGTCCCTCAACAGGCAAAGGCAGAAGCAGCTCCTCAACGAGAACAACAGCACCGGGATTATCAAAGCTCATTACAGCCGGCGGACTTTGCTGACACCCACCGGGACGGAGCCTGGAGCCCCAGCCGAAGGCGCCGACAAATCCGATTTGCCATAGAAAAGCATTTTCTTTGTGTTTCTTTTTTTTTTTTTTTTTGTATTTCTTTTATATATAAAATAAATATACTAATAAAAAGGTTTAATTTTTTTTAGAACAAGGATGGTTTCGTTGGTCTTTGAATGCACCAAATCAAGGACGCAGTTTGAGGTTGGTTTTCTTCAATCACAAATAATTATTGATTGCCTCTTTTGCATGAGGTTTATCAGGAAGCAAAGATAAATAAGACCCATGTCCCTAGGAAAGAGAGACATGGAAACAGAGAGTCCGTAAGATCAGATACTCAATAACAACTGCTGCTTTTTGAGAACTTGCCACATGCCAGACAAAGTGCAAAATTCTTTACATACTGATCTCATGTAATCCTCACAATACACAAACATTCATTCACTCAGTGTTTATTGAGCACCTACAACATGCCTGTGCTGCCCTATGCTCTGGAGAAATCCCGGCAGAAGTGTTTCCCTCATAGAGTTAACATTCTGCTTGGAGAATAATCGGTAATATTCTTATAAAACAGTATATAAGTAATCTACTTTCAGACAGGTGTAGATGCAATAAAGAAAATTAAGTAGGACAGTTAATACAAAGAATGGAAGGGCAAGAATACTGATTTAACTGGAGTCACCAGGGAAGGCTTCTTTGAGGATGTGATGTTGAAGATTGGCCCTAAATAATGAGAAAGAGGCAATCTTAGGTCCTGGGGGAAAAGTGATCCAGGCACAAGAACAGCAAGTGCAAAAGCCCCTGTAGAGGGATCGAGTCCAGCACTTTGGAGGAACAATGAGAAGGTCAGTGGGTGGGGAAGCCATTGCAGGCAGGGACACCACTCCCTGGGAAGGCTGCCTCCTAAGCCCTTCCCTATGGCAGTAAGACAGCCAGGAATGTTTCATACAGATGAGAAAGCTCAGAAAAACTGGGGGATTTTCACTCTATTAGTTAGCTGCAGAACTAGCTTCATAACTATATTGTCAACAAAAGCTGACTGCTACAACAAAAAATTCCCAATCTTAGTGGATAAAGAACAATTAAAGATTTACATTTTGCTCATGTCTTATTGGACATGTGCCAGTGGGCCTTCCATGCAATGATTTTGAGACCTAACCTCCTTCCAGTGGGGCATTGGAGTTCTCTGTTTGGTCCTTTAGATCCCACCAACTGAGGAGAAGAAAGGGAAAGGAAGAGAACCACTCACAAAGTCTTAGATAGCAGGCCTGGAAGTTACACACATTATTGTTCTGTCCCACCTCACTGCTGGGGAAGTTAGAAAATGGTTTCTTCCTGTGTTTCCTTACTAAAAGGATAAATGAAATGTAAGGGATAGTATTGCCTCTGCCACAAGAACCTACATCTGTCAGAGTCCAGAGTCCACATTTTTAAACACAAAGATATTCTGGCAAGTACTATGTTGGCAGTACAAAGTTTGAGTAATGGAAGGAGAATTATGAAATCCCAATCATTCTCTAAATTCTTGACTCTGAACAATAGCTCACTTAAAAGACTCTTAGCTCCATGTAATAGATCTGCAATAGCTATGCCCTCATGGAAATAACTCTATGAGGGCCTCAGGTAAGACCCTTATGGTAGAAGGGAAACCTCCTTCTCTAGACAGACACAAAGCGCAGAGAGGGAATTGAGGTCTGGGTGGACCTTGAGCTTTGAGCCATCTTTGAAATGTCTTTTGTTCTTGGAAATTATGTGCACTTCAAAGAAACACATGAGACCCCAGTGGAATGTGAATAGGCTGTCGTATGAAAAAGCTCCATAAACCATAAAGTCCCCTACCATGCTGGGGGGTGCTGTAATCTTCATAGACTCAGACAGTCCTGGTTTAGGAAAGCCCCAAGTGTTACTCAGTCTGACCTGCTGGGGACATTTAAACAAAGGAAAGTTCAGAGCATGCTGAGACTTGGAACCACAAGATGGAGGTGGAGGCTGAGTTCAGGTAGGTCGAGGCTTGGCAAACAACTCTAGCAGAGATTCTGGCCTCTGAAAGGCAGTCAGGCTGTGAGGGTGCAGTATCTAAAAGACAGAGAAAACTTGATGTGAGTTGGTCAACTGCAGAGCACAGGGCCCATCAGATGCACAGGCAGTATCAGCAGAGACTCCAGTAAGCAGACAAGCCATGGTGAGCTGGATCCAGCTCTAAGAAGAGAGGCTACCAGGGACAGGCTTAATTCCTAAACTCCCAGCTAGGACGCAGGACAAAGTCCCTGGACTAGAAGAATTTGGTCCTAGGCAAGATAACTGGGCAGAAACCAAGGTAAGAAGCATCAAGTCCACAGATGCTGCCAATTGGAGGGCGATGGTGAGGTTGCCACTGTGAAGCTTCACCCAGATCCTGTTCCTGACCCAGTGATATCAAGCCTCGAGACACAACAGATGGAGGAGGTAGATGCCCCATCCTGGGTCTGGGAGGTGCGGCTTCACTCAGGGCTCCATCAGACAGAGGAGCAAAGGACAAGATGGTGCTGGGAATCTCCACCACATTGCTAAGAACCCCAGTAAGTGGGTATCTGGCCTCTGCTTTAATTTACCCAGCACCAGAGCACTGAATCCCTTCACTCTAGATCAGCCCATTCATTAGCACCAGCGGATATGTTGTCTTAACATACTCAGGGCAAAAGGACTCTCTTTTAAAAGAGAGTCCAAAAGGACCAACCAACTGGCCTGTGGCTGAATAGCTAAGAAACAAGCTTCTTCTTGGGTTTGCATGAATCTTGAGGGGGTAGTGAAGGCAGACAGTCTCTTCAATTCTATGAGGGCTGAAAGAGGTGAAGAAGCTGAAGAAGAAAAGTTGGAAGGTAGCAGAAGTTGGTTCATGCGATTTAAGGAAGAAAGCCATCTCCATAACATAAAAGCATAAGATGAAACAGCAAGTGCTGATGGAGAAGCTGCAGTAATTTATCCAAAAGATCTAGCTAAGATAACTGATGAAGGTGGATACATTAAATAACAGATTTTCAATGCAGATGAAACAGTCTTCTCTTGGAAGAAGATGCCATCTAGGACTTTCGTAGCTGAAGAGGAGAAGTCAATGCCTGGTTTCTAAGCTCCAAAGGACAGGCTGAGTCCCTTGTTAGGAGCTAATGCAGCTGTGACTTTAAGTTGAAGCCAGTGCTCATTTACCATTCTGCAAATCCTAGGACCCTTAAGAATGATGCCAAATCTACTTTGTGCTCTATAAATGGGGAAAAAAAGACTAAGTGATAGTACATCTGTTTACAGCATGGCTTATTGAATATTTTAAGCCCACTGTTTAGACCTACTGCTCAGAAAAAAAGAATTCTTGGAAAATTTTACTGCTCATTGACAGTGCACCCAGCCACCTAAGAGCTCTGATGGAGATGTACAAGGAGATTAATAATGTTTTCATGCCTGTTAACACAACATCCATTCTGCAGCCCATGAATCAAGGAGTAATTTTGACTTTCAGGTCTTATTACTTAGGAAATACATTTCATAAGGATACAGCTGCCAAGGATAGTGATTCCTCTGATGAATCTAGCCAAGTAAACTCAAAACCTTTTGGAAATGATTCACCATTCTAGATGCCACTAAGAATGGCATGTGTGATTCATGAGATGAAGTCAAAATATTAATATTAATCAGAGTTTGGAAGAAGTTGGTTCCAACCTTCATGGATGACATTAAAGGGTTCAGAACTTCAGTGGAGGAAATAACTACAGGTGTGGTGGAAACAACAAGACAACTAGAATTAGAAGTGGAGCCTGAAGATGTGACTGAATTGCTACGATTCCATGATGAAACTTAAGAAGATGAGAAGTTGCTTCTTATGGATGAGCAAAGAAAGTGGTTTATCGAGATGGAATCTACTCCTGGTGAAAATGCTGTGAACGTTGTTGAAATGACAACAACAGATTTAGAAGATTACATAAACTTAGTTAATAAAGCCAGCAGCAAGGTTTGAAGGGATTGACTCCAATTTTGAAAGAAGCTGTACTATGGGGAAAATATTATCAAACAGCATTGCATGCTACAGAGAAATCTGTCATGAGGTAGAGTCAATCTTTGTGGCAAACTTCATTGCTGTTCTTATTTTAAGAAATTGTCACAGCCACCCCAACCTTCAGCAACCACCATCCTGATCAGTCAGCAGCCATCTTCCAGGCAAGATCTTCCACCAGCAAAAAGATTACAATGTGCTAAAGGCTCAGATGAACATTAGCATGTTTTAGCAATAAAACATTTTTCATTAAGGTATGAACATTGTGTTTTGGACATAATGCTACTGCAACCTTAATAGACTACAGTACAGTGTAAACATAGCTTCTATATGCACTGGGACACCAAAATGTTTGTGTGACTCACTTTATTGTGATATTCATTTTATTGCGGTGGTCTAGAATTGAAGCCACAATATCTCTGAGGTTTGCCTGTCCTGGGAAACACCCCAGGTGTCTGAGTCAATGCTTGATAAAGAAAACCCAGGAATAATGTTGTAACAGAACATGAATATTCTCACTAAGTGGCATAACTAAAATCTATAAATAGGACTCACCTCTGTTTGGGTCGTGTTTTGCCCCCAAATTAGTTATAAAACAAACTTCAGCTTTTAGAGATCTTTGGATTTTGGATACAAGATTGTCAACCCACAGCACCTGACGAGGCTGCTGTAATGATGTGTTTAAAGAGCACAGCAGCTTGGACTTGCCCTGCACACTCAAATGCTGTTTGTTGGTGCTGTTATTAAACACACTGTGATTTTATAGATATGGTGGAGATCTGCAATTTTTCTTTGTCTTTAAATCTTTTTTACTTGTCTGTATTTGCAAAATTTTCTTTAATGAGTATGTGTTTCTTTAATAATGAAAAAATAATAATTAAGCAAAAGTAAAACGTATGGGTCTCCTTAAAGGTCTGGAAAAGGTTTCACTTCACCTTTGGTGGTCCAGCCCTGAGTCAGAGGATTGGACCACTCCCAGAAGGGACAGAGTAGACAGCTTGCAGAGGGGCCCTGCCTGCTAGACATCCCTGCGTGGAACTCCTGCATGAGTAGAGAGAGAGTTTTTCCCAGAGCCACAATAACCACCACTGACCCAGATTTCGAGGCCATACCCTGCCCTTTTGGATGCTGTAAGAGAAGGGCTGTTAAAACTCATTTCCTTCCCTGACATTTTTATTCCAGACCCACAGGCTTTTCTGACACTCTGGCGTCTGCCAACCAGCATTTCCAAGTGAGAATATTGCTCTCGGATTAGCTGTGGGCTCCAAACAACTGAACCCAATATTTTATTGATGGGTTACCAGGGGCAGGGTGCCCTGCAGAATAACACCATGTGCCTATTTGAATTATTAATTGCCTATCAGCCACATGCTTCCAGCTGCCCTCCTCCCCTCTCCCACCTCAGGAAGATCACATGGCCATTCTTTGGGTGGGCATCCAAAGCATTCCAGGTCTATGCCACGCACCTGTCTTTTATAAACAGACAGCATGACTCAAATACGATTTGTTTCTGTTTGGAAGCAACGATTTCAAACATAGTCTTTTCATTGCTGGCCCCTATCATGACATTATCATAACAATAATGAGAACTAACATTTTTAGAGGACAATACAGTTTGCAAAGTCTATTTCCAAATATGGTTTCAATTGATCTTCATAACAGGTCTCTGAGAGATTATTATCACAATTTTCCAGGAAACTGGTGCTCATAAAAATTAATAAAAATAAATTGTAAAACTCTAAAAATAGTGTTACAATGCAATATATCAATGTAGCAAAATTGCACTTACACCCCATGAACATATGCAGATACAAAATAAGTGGAAAAATAATAAAAATAAAAACAGAATGTTAAAGATGAAAACAGCTTGAAGATCATATGTAGTCCAAAGTCTTGATTTCATATATAAAGAAACTAAAGGGAGAAGTATTTGGCCAAGATTCAACAACAAGAAGTAGAATTAGAGCCAGAACACAGAGAACCTCATTCCCTGTCCTGTTTTGACTCCACCATGGGTGTTCGCTGACCTCTTTTCCTTTGCTTACCATAAATAAGACAGCCCTGTAACTGGGAGCTCACTGAGGTCCTCCCTGGCCCGTGGGCCTGAATGAGATCAGCTCAAATCCCCCTGGAAGCAGTGCGGGACCTGCCAACCCCAGACCCTTCATGGTAGCCCCCACCCCTGCTGCTGGTTCTCAGCTCCAAACCACACAGCTGAGACCATTCTCAACTTGCATACACACATGCTCACACACATGCACACACGTACACTCACACACACGCACTCATTCATGCTCTCATGCACTCTCATGCTCATATACACTCTCACATGCTCACCCATGTACCCACACACTCGTACTCATACAGATAAACACACATACACTCACACTCACACACCTTCACACATACTCCCACACTCATTTCTCTTATATTTACACACACACACCACTTGCACAAAGCACAAAGTATTCATGCATATAATAAGTTTTACTGAAAATGTAGAGAGAGGAAACCAAGGAGTAGTTAACACTGAAGTAACAAATACCTTCAAGTTAAATGAAGGGACCTCCCTTCTTAAAGTGTCATCCAGCTACTCCTCCCTGTGCACCTCCAGGCTCCCCCAACTCCCCTCAGTATCTTCCTGCTCCAACTCTCCCTTCCTGGCTCCCTCTCACCCTTCTCTCCTCTGCTTTCCAAGAGCAAAATCAAATTCCTCCTATTTTCTCATGCAAAGCAGCTTAAACTTTCCTGCATTCACTCAACAACTACTGAGCACCTACTCCACTCCACAGGTACCTCTTGTACACCAGGGCTGTGTTATTTTCTTGAAGCTGGTTAGAGAAGTTCTCTGGAGAGGTGACATTTAAGCCAAGTCTTAAAGGAAGAAAGGAAACCAGCAGCTATCTTACAGAATAGCCTTCCAGGCAGGCAGACAGTAGGTCCAAATGCCCTGTGGTGGGGCCATGCATATCCTGTGGCTGGGTAAAGCTAAGGAAGGTGAGCCTGGTACAAAATGAGGTCACAGAGGTGGCCAGGAGCCAGCGCTTTAGGCCATAGTTTTTTTGTTTGTTGTCTCCAGCCAATACCTCATCTTCAACTCCAAGGTAATACTTAACTAGGTATTTTCCCAAACAAAAACAGTTCCCTCCAAGGGGAAAAATGCTGATCTCAGCTGAAAGTATGATAACGTTTTCAACTCATTGTATTACATCTTAACTCCTTTCATTGTCAAAAGAACTGGAAACTCACAAGCTATTGCGTTAGGGACATACTTACCCTTGAACAGAGGATTTTTAGAGACATCCCAGTAAAGCAATCCACTCTAAATCCTCACCATACTCCTCAAGGTCCTCACCCTACCTCCTCACTATGGAATTCTGCAAGGCTTGTGTCAAAGGTTTTGCTTCACCATGGCCCCCAATACACACACACACACACACACACACACACACACACACACATACACACACACACCCGCTGGGCATCTGCCATTCAAAAGGATTATTCTAGCATACTCATGCTTCCTCTAAAACCAGGAAAGTAACCCTTGTTCCCAATCCAAAGAAACATTTCAACACTAGAAGAAAAAGAGAGATATATTGTTCCTTGGAAAACTTTTCATCTCGGTTGTCTTAATTCCTTCTCTCCTAGACCCACTTGTAAAACCAATGACTGGAGCAGCCAACCTCAGACTTTTCCTAACAACTGCAGTCCTACTATTAGCTGCCTTTGCCATCATCAGAGGATGGAGATTGTTAGCAACTGGAGGGGCAGTTGTGTAACATGACTAGAGCCACCAGTGAACAACTGATCCACAGTTCTTTTGAGCGACAGCTTACTGTCCTGCAGAAATTACCAAACAAAGAAACTGTTGAAATCCGCCAAGTTATGGAGCCTTGGGATGCCTTCCCTTGGGCATCAGCCTCTGAGGGAAGTGCCTCCTCCCGGTAGCACTTGGAGGCTGCAGGACAGATGGCCTCTGATGAGCATGCAAACATAGTAAGAGAGACTGTGGCTGATCTCTGAAGGCACTTGCAGCTGGAATTTGTCTCCCCTGACACCATCAAGTTCCTGCTGAAATAAATGTCTTCTCGGTTGAAAGTAATGAATCTCCCTTTGTTTGCATGACCTGTCCTTGGGATTGTTAAACTGTTTTTAGCAAAGGCTTGATAGGTGGTGGGACCTACAAATACTGAGATTTGGAACAAATCCCTCAGCCAGATGAACAGACAGGTGCACTTCACCGCACCCTCCAGCTCTTGGCTGTCCCCTCAGCAGAGACCTGGCTCCTGCTTTGCATTTCTATTACTCAAGGTTTTCCTCTGAACCAGACGGGCAACCACTCAAGGGTTTTGGGCAGAGGAGCCACATGTTTGGGCTTGTATCTTTGCAGCAACCACCTGTCTGCCACACAGTGATTCAGCAATAGGGCAAGGATAGAAGCAGAGAGATGAGCTGAGAGGCTGATGCAATAACTTGGAGAGAGGTGGACAAGCTTGGACCAGGCTGGTAGCCACAGTACATGACAAGAAGCAGTCATATTCTGGGTCTATAAACACTGAGCTCACAATATTTGAGGATGGATTGCATGCAAGATATGCAAGAGAAGAAACCAGGATGATTCCAAGGTTGGCCATATACTAAGATGTTGAAGACAACAGGAAGGACAGGCTTGGGGGAAGATCAGAAGTTTGCTTTTGGACAAGTAAGCTTGAGATGCCTGTTGCACATCTGGAGGTGTGATTCCAGAGTCCAGGGAAGATCCAACTTGGAAATACAGTCAAATGCTTGAGCTTCCTTCATGGAAGGCTCACCTCCCGGCTAACAATGCCCATCACACCCTGCTGGGGTTACACACACCCCTTTGACCTCAAACTTCTCAGTGCATTTTCCCAATTCCTCCATTCTTGTTTTTTCCCTCTATGCACCCCCTGCTCAATCACACTTCTTCCCATGACGTCAAACACCACTTCTGCTGAGGGTTCTCCAATCTCACCATTAAGCCTGGACCTCTCTCTCTCTTTTGAACTGGAAAATCAAAAGTCTAACTGGTTCCAAGGCAACCCGACTTGGCTGCCCCATGAGCCCTCAAGTCCAGTCCTCTGTAAAGAAGGTCATCTTCTCTTCCTCAAGCTTGCTGCCGTCCTGGCCAGGGTAAGAACAACTCCTTAAACCCTAGCTCAGCAGAGGCACATCTTCCTGGTTCTCCAACCACCTTTTCCCCTTCTCCTTCAGCCTACTGCTCCTGACCCTCCCTTACCACTACAGCTGGATTCGAACAAGTCCGCATCATGTCGTGGCTAAGTGTATTGGGCTGTGGAGCCAGGTGAGCTGGATTGGAATCCACTTTCTGGCTTTGTAATCTTGGGCAGTTTGCCTAATCTTTCCTTGCATCTGTGTCTTCATTGGCATAAGTAGGATAACGGTAGTATCTGCTTCACAGAGTTGTGAGAATTAGTAAGATCTGATAGACAGAGAGGTAGCTAGATACAGAGATAATGTAGATAGATGCAGATATAGACAGATAATAGTGCTTAAACAGTGCCAGCACAGTCTCTGTCCCCAATCCCAACAGCAGGTAATATCCACATAAAGACTCTCTTTTCTCTATCCAGTTTTATTCAGCAGAAGACTTTTTTCCTAAATAAAATTGGGGATAGTGTTAGAGTTTGGTGGGGACCCAAAATAGCCCTCATCAACCCCTATCCCATCTTTCCCTGATGTGTCAGAAACTAATGAGAAATAAGACACACGGAGCAAATGGAGATAAAGCTTTTAGCTCTATTAGCGATGAAAGCTGGAAAGCATGGTTTGGTTTAGGAGGCAAAAGTATGTCCCAGAAGGTCCCCCCGACCTGAAGGTACCTCCTCACGTGGCAAACCTCCACTTTCAGAGAGTGCTCGCGCCCGCCGTGCTTGTCCTACAAGGACAGCAGGAGCGAAGGACGGAGAAGGGCACCTCGTTCTGGCCGCCAGACCCGAAGGGGGCGAGAGGCGCGCTCAGTCTCTTCTCCCAAAACATCCCTGGGGCAAGTGCAGACGGGGATGGCCGTACCAACCTGAGCATTTTAGAGCGCGAGGGGGACACTAACTCCACTTCCGACCACTCCGCCCCCACCCCCGTCTTCTTCTTCCTCCTTCCCCGCCCACCCCACCCTTTTCCTTCCTCCAGCTACAGTGTGTGTGTTTTTTTTTTTTAATCATTTCTACAAGGGCCCTCCTTGCCCTGCCTTCCCCAGCATCACTGGCAAAAACTTCTTACGGCTTCCGTTTCTCTCCGCACAGCCCGTCACCGACATGCTGAGCGCAGGCGTGGCTGCAGGCACAGCGACCCGCCCGCAGCGCCGCGTTCCCGCAAGCGGCAGGGAGCGGGCTCAACGCTTACTCTACTGCCATCTTCTGGAGGAAACGGTATTTCTTATCTCGAAATAAAGGCAGGATCCTTGCATTTGACCATATCCGTCTCTTTGGGTAAAAATGAACCAATTCCTCCATAAAGTGATGATGGGAAATGCTATCTCCGTATCCACAAAAGCACTCTTCTTAGGAAAAACACAAACCACCACCAACTTGTGGTGGAGACTGCTCATTGCTCCTTGGTTTCCATTTTCTGCCCTTTCCCGGTGGAAAAGGCCCCAAGAGCGGAGATTGCGTTCCCAGCCTGCACTGCAGCGGGCTGTGGGGCCACGTGACGAAGTCCTGGCCAATGGAAGGCAAGGAAAGTGTCACATTACACCTTCTCGGAACTCACCTTCCTCCTCATCCTCCATCCTGCGTCCTGGACCAGGTATTAAACACCCGTTGCTGTCTGATAAAGTATCTCAAAAGTAAGCTGATTAAAAATAGAAAACATTTATTATCTCACCGATTCCATGAGTCAGAAGTTCAGAAGGGGCTTAGCTGGGTGGTTCTGGCTCAGAATCTCTCACGAGTTTACAGTCAAGACATCAGCCAGGGCTGCAGTCACCTCAGGGTCCGCTGATGCTGGAGGATTTGCTTCCACCTCACTCACTCACACAGGGGATCACAGTTCATTCTTGGCTTTGGGTGAGAGATCTCAGTCCCCCACCACACGGGCCTCGCCGCAGAGTCGCTTGAGTATCCTCACAACATGGCAACCAGCTTCCCCCAGAGCGAGTGATCCAAGCAGGAAACCACATTGCCTTTTTTTTTTTTTTCTTTCTGAGACAGAGTCTCCCTCTGTTGCCCAGGCTAGAGTGCCGTGGTGTCAGCCTAGCTCACAGCAACCTCAAACTCCTGGGCTCAG
>CAUYRT010057069.1:0-11579 GCA_963574885.1 Lepilemur ruficaudatus | reverse complement strand
ATGGTCATTGGCCATTGACATCTTCCTTGAGCTTCAGCAGTGAGCTTAGCTCTCACCTACAACAGAAGACAGGAGCAGTAATGCAAATCAATAATTGAACATGCAAATCAGCAAGGTATTCATGCTAGCATCTGATACGCACGAGCAGTGAGGAGAATCTTATCTCCTTTCTCTCAGTGATCAGTTCTCACTCACACACACACACACACACACAAAAATGTTTAAACACTTTTCAGGACTATTCAGCTCTAAATGTTTTCCCCATTTACTTATGAAGGTGACAAAAAAGAGGTGAGATAGAAGCCTGATTTACCACTATCTAATGAACCAAAGTAAGCATTTCTAAACCAAATTTGTTCTATAAACCTTAGAATTGGGTGCTAAAGGCCGTCCATAGGTGCAGTCTGCACCCTGCTTATTGATGTGTAGACTGAGCTTCTGGGATGGTTTGCATGTGACTCAGAGCGCAGCACTGCCCCTAAAGAAGCTTATAAGCATTTAGCTTTTGAACCAGGTTTCAAAATAGTATCTGACTAAGGCAGTCGCTATGTGGTTCATTCGGTTTATACGTGAATCAGACATGAAGAAGGAATTTTCCCATCTATGTTCCTTATAATGACAATAATTTTAAGGTAACCCTAAAAACAAATTTCGGGATCAACAGCATTTATCATGCCCTCTGTGAGGGGGAGCATTAATAGACTAACTAGACAACAATTGACTGAAGCAAGATAGCAGTGACTTGGTCACTGATTTTAGCATCTGATTTTATTGCAATTTGTCACTGATCTCTTATAGCCTAATTTCTTTCACACTATCCTGTGTAAATCCGCTTGGCATAATGACCTAAAATGGAATTTAGTGCAATGTTTTTTATCGTTCTTTAATCTTGGATGTTCATCTAGAGCCCTGAATATTTTGGCTGGCTTCTCTTTGTATTGCTTTCCAGCCCTCCCTACTCCCTGTTCTTTCCATGTTGCCAGGGCTTGGAATTTTCCAGAGATACATCTGTTGGGTTAGTTATCTCACCTGGCTTCCCTAGATGCTTACCTGAACTAAGAGCTGAAATTTGGAGTGTTCATTCATTCTTGTCACCCTGCCAGCCTCTCCTCCACCCTTCTGATCTGGTAATGGAAAGCTACGTCCACACCACCCAGGTCCTCCCTGCTATAATACAGGCTAGAGTTTGTTAATGTAGGTTTGCCCCTTGAAAAGCGGCCAAGTGTAAGGACAGGTAGGCCGGGACCACTTGGCTGCTCACACCTTTGCCATCATAGCATGCCACATGGGGACAACAATGCCTTCCAGTCCAGGCTCCAGCACCATGATGTCGAGCTGTGGGTTGCACCCACCTTCACCTGCCGTGCACAGAAGTGATGGCAAACCTGGTTCTTCTGGCTGAATATTTCCTGAAACATAGCCAACATTTTCTCAAATGACTGGGTCCTCTATTGTAAAAAGTACTTGGGATTAGAACATACCATCATCTTACACTTGCCTGGATCTCAAATTTGTCTAGTGATGTCTCTTTCCCAGAAGAAAGGGATCCACCTCGCTTATTGAAAATCAAATCGTTATCGCTCAACTCCAAGATTTTTTATGAATAACAGTAGAGAAAAATAAAGTCACAGTCTCTGAAACCTGATCAAGCAGTTGCAGTAAACTTTCTGATATAGAATGTTGTTGCTAATTAGGAAAATACATGCTTACAAATGGATTCCCTGTTCTCTGTGCTCTAATAGCAGTGTTAATTGACTAGGGTGAGCTGAAACATTCTCAATCCCACATCCTTTCTATTCCCTAGGTAGAGGTAAAGTACTTTCAAGTAGTTAAATGGTCAGCAGGTAAAAGGCAAGGGACCCAAGTGACACACAAACTGCAAAATCCCCTGGCATTTACCAAAAGTCAACCCTAATTAAAGCTGTACTCGCCATTGTTTTCTTCTCCACTTTAACTCAGACATCCCTCCCACTGCTGTGTTTGCAACAGTTCATTTACAACTGGCCAATCCCAAAGTGGCATGCGTCCAGGAAGGAAACTTAGCCATGGGGACTGGCATGTCATGTCAGTCCTTCTCCCTTGCCCTATAATGGTAATCCAAATTTCCATAGGCTTTACCAGTTCATGAGTACAGATGAGTCAGATGAATTATAACAGCCTACGTTTTACTGTCTCTTGCCCTCACTTACCCAGGGCTGAAGCCCGCTAAGATGCTTAAGGCTTTTCAAGGAAACAAATTTTCCCATCATCTGCAGCACCACAGGGGCCTTCCATGTTTCTCTTCTCCTGCTCTGGCCCCTTGTCAGTGCTCTCAGTCTCCAGGGAGCACCTGTGTCTCTGCCAAGAATATTGTTCCTGGTGCCTTCACAGATGCCAACCCCGGGATCAGCATGAATGTAGATGTGCTGGGTTAGAATTTAGTGTTAATGAGAGTGCAGTTGAAATGGTGGACTGTAAGTCCAGGTTAAACACAACGTGGTGAAGAGGCAGCATGACCAGGAGTACAGAGATTGTTTCATGACCATGGACATCAGCACATGGGGTTCCAACCCCCAAACCCTTGTAACTGTGGTGAGTACAGAGAGCCTTTATAGGTCAAATAGAAGAGAAAATAAGAGGGCTTGGTGGACTGTAAGATTGTAGACATCATTAAACCGGAAAGCAGATGTTATTAAGCATGGCTGATGGGAGTGTGGAGTACACAAGTTCAGTAAGCTGTGATTGGAGGTAAAGAGCTCAGAGTTACAAAAGTGGACCATTTTCAGAAAAAACAAGGTCTAGGGGTGTTCTAGTTGTTTCAAATTAAGGGAAATGCCCTGTACATACTAAAATATATAACCTATTCCCTGGAAGTTAATGTCATTTGTGTTCTATTTGTTGTTGGTGGTGATTTTTTTTATTTTTTTTTATTTTTTTTTTTGGATCTTTTGTTTGTTCCAAATTCCAGGCGTTAAAATTTTTATGACAACTATGTTTATCATATCTAGTCCTTCTAATCTATCTAAGGCATTTATTTGAATAAAATCTTGTTGTAGCAAGTTCCATGGCTTAATTGCATGTTGTATCATGTTTAATGCATTCTTAGTGATTGCATGTTAGGTCTATTTTTACTTCTTGGTATATTCTTTGTTATTTTACTATGGGCAGGACGCAAAAGTATTCAATTAGCCTACATCTCTTGTTTACATGTAAATATTTACCTTATCTTCTCTTTTTGCTCTACTTGCTCCACCTTCTTCTATTTCTCTTTTACTGTTGAAATGAATAAAATTAGCTTTCGCTTGGCAGTAAATAATATGATACAGTATTCTCCCAGACATTTAAAGGAATGCAAATATTGGAATTTCTTATTATCTCTTCTCGTCAGAATTCCACATGCTGGAAGCCTTCTTGGTTTTCACTTATCTGTGCTATGTCATTTCATCATGTCATCATTGTTGAACAGAATAATAAATGGTAAATTCTCAAAGAATAAAGTCACTACTGTTGTTTATTAGTGTACTTTTCTACTTGAACTCTTTTAGTTCTATGAGATTTATAAACAGACTAACACAGGAAAGTTTCCCAAACAAAATCCAATTCTAATTTCTTAAGAAGCAAATTAAAGTTTACTTTCAACTCCAGAATTTCAATTTCTTAAGCAAATGCAATAATTGGTCCCATTTGAATTTCTCAATTATTTTATCACCACATCTTGAATGTTATTATTTTTCATGCAAAATAAATAATCTAAATATCTAAGTTTATTAAGCTTTACTCTTGACTAGGTCTAGGGGCAAAGTTAGAAGTAAACAATGTATTTAATTCTCTGTAAGATTCTATTTTCTTATCTTTTAAAGTTATCACTTTGGTTCTAAATGGAAGCTTAAAAACCTCAACCTATATTCTTCTACTTGTAGTATAATTTTTAAATCTCTACTTGCATTCTAATTAAATCTGTAAATTCAGTAACCTTGGAAATAAACATAAATCTAATTATTCCTTTATTAACAGATAAATATATATTGAGCTAAAGAAAACTTTAGATATCATTTAAGTCTAAGTCTTACATATTATAGTATGAGAAAAGTAGGGCTCAGAAAGTTTGTGTTTTTTTAAATAAGAAGTAATTGAAGTAGACCATAGGATGCTCATGAATTTTTTCTCATTGAACCATGTTGCCTACTTGATCCCTTCTGGGCTCTTCTGCTCAGTGTCCCTCTGCTCCCTCTTAAATATACCCTTAGAAGTTGGAATTCAATATGGCTACCATTTTGACTTATTCCATAAATATCCCCCCAAAATCCACCTCAAATATAACAGTGCATCTTTCCTCATAGAGTCTATAAGAAATAGAGAATCCCATATAACCTTACCAGAAACAAAAGTAAATTATTTCAACTTAGAGTAGTTTCCTTACTGTATTTGGAGTAATAAATTCCCAACCCATGCAAACCCTTAGAGGAATGCCTTTATTTCATTGGTGGAGGTGGTCTTTAAAAAAAACGATTGCATTATGTGTGAAACACATAAGAACACATGAAATGGGAAGTCTAACGAGGTTAGCGAAATATTAAAAGTTTCTCTTACTTTGGTTATTTCATTTACAATTCTATCAATGTCATTATAGATAAAATATAAAATAAAAATATAGCTGAGAATAAAAACCGGAGACCACCAGAATCCAATCTACAGAAGAAATCACATTCAAAGAAAATACAAATCCCATTCTATTTACTTAGGCTTCCTTAAAAAGACCATTGTAAGAATTTCAGAAAGCAGGCCAACATCAAAAATGCCTCCTAAATTCTTTTAGGTATCTCTTCCCATCTCCAAACTTTCACTCACACTAGTAACTAAATACCCTCTCCTCTGTCTCCAAATGCGCTGTTTCCTTACCACCATTATGCCTCACTTTCCCTTTGTCTCTTCTTTTCTTGCACATGTTCACACTATTCCCTTTAATAGAGCACCCAGTGACCTGTGCCCCACCCACCTCACCCCACCCTGTGAAACGCATGCACATCTCTTGGAAGTTCAGCTTTTCTCCCACTCCCACTACATTTCCTAAGACTATCAGCCTCCTGTATTTTGATGAAAGTGAATAAAATTCTACAGAATGTGGAATCTCTCTCTCTCTCTCTCTCTCTCTCCCCCTTGCTTTTTCTGCATGTTTGTGTGTGTGTTTGCGTGTTTATGTGTGTGTGTGTGTGTGTGTGTGTGAGAGAGAGAGAGAGAGAGAGAGAAATGGAAAGAAAATAAGGTAAGGTTGTAAGAGAGTTAAACTACATAGTCATCATGTTAAATTATAGATATATTGAATGCTATACCCTGATAATATAGAACATATTTATCTCAAATCTCCATGGCCCATTCATAGAAATTTAGTATGTATTAGGTTGTAAAGAAAACACCAGTAACCTCAATAAAAGAGGAATATTACAAACAGTACTCTGATCATACTTAGTAAAACTAGAGTTTACTATCAACAACAACAAAAAAAAATCACAATACGATCTTTTACATGAATAGTAAAAATCCCCCTGTGAATTTCTAGGTGAAAGGTAAAATAGAAACTGAAATTATAAAATTAAAAAAATAATAATAGTAATGACAATGGCTTCCAGTTCTGGTCAATTTATGGAAAACACACTCCACCATATTCTCTCCTGCTAATTACAACTAAAAGATCTGGACAAAAGCTATAAAGTAACCATGAGAAGACTCTGAGAATGGAAGAAAAGAAGGAAGACTGGCTACAGGCTTCAGTACTGGAGAGGAAACCTAGTGTTAAATTTGCTTGATGTTTTTCCTCCTGTATATATCAGCCTGGGTGCAGTAGCAACCCCATACTCTGGATCTGCTAGCAGAGGCAAAAATAAAATAAAATCTCTCTCGCCAAAGGCCCAGGAAGAGGAGGAGAGCCTGGAGGACAGATCCTTTATATGATGCCCACACTACTACACGCAGATGCCGTGAGAGAGCACCACCCCCTACCCACCCCTCTGGCCTGGTTGCCACAGACACTGAGGGTAAAACCATGAGAATTATCCCCAACCTACACTACGCAAACACAAGCAGAAGCAACCGTATTTTTCCTCCATCCCTTGATGGTGACTGCAGACACAGATAAGAGAGCCCTACCCTTTCTGATTTGCACTGTGTGAACAGACCTGGGAGGTGGAGCCTTCTGTCAACTCCCACCCTTCAGTTAGTGAACACCAGTAAAATTGTAACCCCTCTCCCCCTCCCAACTAGAAGATTTGAGGAACATCATAAAGATGTGGGAGATGAAGAAAAGGATGGTTTACATGTGTATATGAAGTCCTGGCTCACCCCTGTTCCATTCATCTGTAAAAATGAACAGAATCAATAGAGCAAAGCTTTTAGAAATAAATTCTGGGATAATCAATAATCAATAGCAAAAAACAGGAAGAAAATTGCTGAGATATAGAAGGACTGAACACCATCATCAACCAATGTGATATAATTGGCATTTGTGGAATATTTCACCAAACTACAGATGAATGCACATTGATTTTGAGCACACATGGAACGTTTACCAAGACAGACTATATTCTGGATTATAAAACAAATTTAAAAGAATTAAACTGATTTTAATGAATTAAAAAGATTTAAAATTATATAAAATATGTTCTCTGCCCAAATGGGAAATGTTTGTACCCCCATAATTTCCTGAAATAAATTTAAAAAAAAACAAGTTATAACAAAAAGATATAATAACATAAAAATCTTCAAAAACTTGGAAATTAAACAATACATTTCTGGATTATCCATGGTAAAAGAGCAAGCCTCAATAGAAACTGGAAAAAAATTTAAATAAAATGAAATAAAAATACACTATATCCAAATCTGTGGAATGATGCTAAAGCAGTGTTTGGAGGTAAATTTATAGCCCTCAAGTCACACATTGACATATATTGATAAAGAACAGTCTCAAGCCAATAATCTATGCCTAGGCTTTTACCTTCAGAAATTACAAGAGCAAAATAAACCAAAATTAAGCAAAAACAAGAAAATCATAATGAAAAGAGCAGTACTCAATAAAAACAATACAGAAAATCAATTAACCCAAAAGACAATTCTCCAAATTAATCAATAAAAGTGCCAAACTCATAACAAGACTGTCAAAGAAAAAATGAGAATATACAAATTACTAATGTCAGAAATGAAAAAGACCCAGCAGACTTCACAGATCCCATAGACATTAAACGGATAATAAAAAAGCGCTCTAGGAACAACTCAATGCCCCTAAATTCAACAAATTACAAGAGTTAGACCAATGCTTTGAAATCCACTACACACCACCAAAACGTACCCAAGATTAAATAAATAACCTGAATAGTTCTGTAAGTATCAAAGAATTGAATGTGCATATTAAAACCTTCCAAAAAAAGAAATTGCCAGTCCCAGATGGTTTTCTTGATGAATTCTACCAAACATTCAGAAAAGAAATAATACCAATATTATACAATCTCTTCCAAAAAATAGAATGAGATAACACTCTCCAATTCATTTTATGAAGCCAGCATTACCCTAATACTAAAATCAGACAGAATACCAAAAAAAAAAAAAAAAACCTAGCAAACAATATTCTCTGATGAATACACAGAAAAAAATCCTCAGCAAAATATTAGCAAATCAAACCCAGCAATACATAAAAAGAATAACACATCAAAACCAAGAAAGATTTGTGTTAGTAATGAAAGGTTGGTTCAATATTAGAAAGTGAATCAGTGTAATCCATTAATTAACAATCTAAAGAGCAGAGATGGGCTGTATACAATCTTCCTGTTACCTCTTACAGACTCAGCTATAAAATCTGGACAGAACACACAGACAGATGTTTTAAAGCTCTAAAAAGTAAATATTAGCGGGTTGATTAGGGAGGACCAGAATTCTAAGTGCAAAAAAGACAGAGGTGACTTTAACTATTTTCTCTTTTGTTATTCCCATCCTGAAGAGATATTTTATTTGTTTAACTCAGCCCAGCTTAAAAATCTAAATTAAGTATTATGAGGCAAATAGAGTGAAAACCAGGAGAAACCCTCTAGTTTAGCATAAAAGAAAGCTCTAAAAAGTTCAGTAAATGTGAGGGAAATGTTTCTGGATTTTTTTCTCTTTATTTTATTTGTTCTCTTACATCCCAGTTCCCAAGTGGAGCTGTGGTAGAGCTGGTGACAGCTATTGCAGCAAGAGTAACCTGGAATGGGAGCCTTCACTCTTATTCAACATAGTCAAGACAGTACTGTATTGATCTAGAAATACGGATCACTAAATCAGAGTATAGCCTGGAAATAGACCCATGCAAATATGGCCTACCTGTTTTTGACAGATGTGCAAAAATAATTTAATGTAGAAAGGATAGTTTTTTCAACAAATGGTGTTGGAGCAATTGGATACTGCTGTGGTTTCAATGTGTCCCCCAAATTTCATGTGTTGGAGACTTAATCCTAAACTTTATATGTTGATTAGAAGTGGAACATTTGGGAGGCCATTAGAGTTAGATAAAATAAAAATGAAAAAAAATGGTAAAATTTTGGCTTGCAGTTTAGTTAATATTAAATAGTATCTGGTATCTGTAAAAGGTGGGCTATGATACAATCTGCTAGAGGACAAGCAGAAATTTAGCCCTTGATAGAAACTCTACCACCTCAATGTAGCATCTCTGACCCAAGGTGTGCAGGAAATGTCATGATTATCAGTATGTTTCATTTGTTTAACAATTTATTGAGTGCTTACTAGACCATGAGTATACACTTTTTGAAAAATAAAACATGATTCCTCCATTAAGGGGTTTAGGGTCTAATAGAAAAAATAGGCATTTTGTTTGTTTGTTTTGCTTTTATTTTTTATTTTTTTATTTAAGTGTATTATGAGGATGCATCTTTAAAACAAACATACATGCTATGGAGAAGAATGTTAATTGTCTACCCAATATTCATTCTCCCTCTTTTTCTTGTTGGGAAAAGCCATTGTGCTCAGTTTTTTTAAAACAAAACAAAACTATATTTTTCCCATCTCCCTTGCAGATGGGGATGAACATGTGTCTAGATTCTTGCCCATAGTAATGCAAGCAGCAACTACTGGGTGTAGCTTCCAGGAAACTTTTCCAAAAGAGGGGTGAATGAGTTGTTATGTACCCATTTTATCCTCTGCTCTTCCCCCTTCTTCTGGCCTGGAATGTGGGATGCTGGAGGTAGAGCAGACTCCTTATGACTGAGAGGCAACTATGAAGAAAAGAACAAAGGAATCACAGAGACATCTCTCGTGATAGCCTTGAGCCACTAAACTAAATGCCAGCAACCGCTTACCTAACTCTGAACTTGTAATTACGTGAGAAAATACTGTTTTCCAGTTGTTTGAAACTTGTCAAATTATTCCTAACATATTACACACACACACACACACACACACACACACACAGCATAAATGATAATAAGTGCTAATGAAGGGAAAAGATAGCCTTTTAGAAAGAGGATAACAGGATGGGAGTCACTAATTTAGATTACATTGTCAAGGGAGAAAATAACATCTAAGTCAGGATATAAAGTATTAATATAAGTAAGAGCCAAGCTGGAACATATGTCAGCAGTAGGAGCAGGCGCAGTGAGCAATAGGGGAAGGGAAAGAGAATTCTAGAAAGAAGGAACAGAAGGAAGAGTGGCATATGATGAAAGGGGACCAGGAATTGAGACTCAGACTATGTAAAGGCTTGTAGGCCATCAAAAGGAATTTGGATTTTATCCAAAATGAGAAATGAAGCAAGTGGAAGATTGTAAGCAAGAAAATGGTGTCTTATTTTACTTGTTAAAGAACACTCCAGCTGCTCTGTAGAGACAGGTCAGAAGTGGACAAGAATGGAAACAAAACAAAAAACAAAATGAACAAACAGACAAAAAGAGGTTTTCGTGTTTTCTTTTATATTTGCTGCCACCCAGTGCAATTCCATAATAGAGGTTATTTTAACAGTCCAGACAAGAAATAATAGTGATGCTGATCAGGGAGTGCTATCAAAGATGGAGAAAAATTAAGGCACTTGAGATAAATTTCAAAGGTAGAATCTTCAGGCTACACTGATGGATCTGATATGGGAAGGGGAGAAAATGGAAGAAACGAGATACCCGAGATACCATTTGGATTTGTGGCTTTAGTAATCAAACAAGTGTTTATAACATTTTCTCAGACGTGGAATACTGAAGAGAATGAGATTTGGGGACTTATATTTGAGGTGCTTTTCAGCTGTTCACGTGGAGTTGGATCTATAGTGGTGGATCGCAGAAGACAGCACTGGGCTTGACGTGTGGATTTGGTTTCTGAAAGTCCTAAGAAAAGCTGAGATGACCTAGAGTGAAAGAAAGAACTCAGCACTGAGCTCCGAAGAAGCCCAACATGTGAAGGTTGGACAAAGGAGTATGGAGCTGTTGCAGGAGACTCAAAATGAGATATCAGAAAATGAAGAAATCTAGGGACTGTGGTTTCACCGAGTTTAAGAAAAGAAAGGTTTTTGGAAAAGATGGTGTAGTCAATGGTGTACCATCAAGGCTGCTGAGAAGGGTCTGGTAATAGAAACAGAAATGTCTATTGGACTTGGCAATCTAGGAGGAGTGATGACCTTAACAAGACAATTTGGGTGCAGCCGTGTAAGCTGCAGCCCGTTTGGGGAAAGCTAAAGATTAAATGAAAATTGAAGCTATGAAGAAAGTATGTGATTGACTACTCTTCCAAAAGTTTTGCCGCAATGGTGAGCAGAGAGATGCAGGGCTGCCCGGAAGGGAATGTGAGTCAACAGATCGACGCTGTGCCTTTAAGATGAGTAATACTAGAACACAATTAAATGCCGATAGCTGATGATTGATTCCGTAGAAGGAGCTTGAAGATGAATAAGAAAGGGACTAACAAAAGTCAAATATTTTTATTAGTCATTTATATTTCTTTTTTCTTCTGTCTTTCCATTGGAAATTTAGTGCCTAGCTTATGAATTTATGCTAATTCTTTATGGAGTTAAGGATATAAAATTTATTCTATTTGTCATAAATAAATTTTTCAATTTATTGCTTGCCTTTCAATTTTATGATGATAATTTTTACATGAACACAATTTAAAATCTTATAAAATATATAATTTCTTCTATAACTCTTAAGTTTAAAAACTCCTTCCCTGCTCTGTGATCTGACGCTTAATCACTCATCTCTTTTGTTACTTTGCTTTGTTTTGGTTTCCTTCCTTCCGTAATTTTTTGGTATGAGATGAGGATATACATATTTAATAATAATAATAATGGTTCATCATTTTTAGCACCACTATTTCTTTAAACTCTCTTTCCCCCAAAGATGTGTGCTACCCATTCACCACAAGCTAAATTTTAACTCTGCAACAGTCTATTTCTGAGCTATATTATTCCATTCATCCATTTATTTTTTGTCAATTAAAATTGTTTAATAAAAGTACATTTTGGTATTTTATAGGTCAAGTCCTTCATGATTGCTCATCATTTTCAAAATATTTTTCACCATTTTTGCTCATTTAATTTTCCATAGGCATTTTAGATTTATTTTTCAAGAAACACATCCCATTAT
>CAUYRT010057068.1:0-52150 GCA_963574885.1 Lepilemur ruficaudatus | reverse complement strand
AGTCTTGGAGGAAAAAAGAGAATGGAAAAATAAAAAATTTAGAGATGAAGTTGAGGGCATTCATTTCACATGGAATGCTTTTAACCAGAGTTAGAAATGACATAGGAGAGCTAAGGATGTATTTTATTTTATTTTATTTTATTTTATTTTTTTTTGAGACAGAGTCTCACTTTGTTGCCCGGGCTAGAGTGCCGTGGCGTCAGCCTAGCTCACAGCAACCTCAAACTCCTGCGCTCAAGTGATCCTTCTGCCTCAGCCTCCCAAGTAGCTGGGACTACAGGCATGCGCCACCATGCCCGGCTAATTTTTTCTATATATATTTGGTTGGCCAATTAATTTCTTTCTATTATTAGTAGAGACGGGGTCTCGCTCTTACTCAGGCTGGTTTCGAACTCCTGACCTTGAGCAATCCACCCGCCTCTGCCTCCCAGAGTGCTAGGATTACAGGCGTGAGCCACTGCGCCAGGCCATTTTGGTTACATTTTATATCTTTGCCTCTCCCTACCAAGGGTTAGAGGTATGCCCCTCCCCTCCACAGTCCGTGTTTTAACAAAGAGCAGAAAAGATCTGAATGTGAGCTAACCCTCTGCGATTTGGAGAGGACTCCCATGTCATCATACATTCACTGTACGTGTCCCTTTCTCACTAAGGACTCCACTGCTAACCTCTCCTGCACTTCTGTGCTTCTCCTGTGGCTCAGAGCCCCTCCACAATCCTCTCTGGTGAGCACTGCTACCGTGGCATCTAATCTGGGCCTGGAAATTTGGCGGCTCTTAAGCAAGGGCATTTCCCACAGTTTATGAGTATGTAAACTATTAATTTACTACATCAAAGAGTGGAAAAAGCTACAGGCACATACCCCTAATGTTCCTCATCAAAAGCAAGTACATGAGAATGGGGTAGGATGACTCAAAAACATCACAAATTACAATCATTTCCTTAAAGCATTACCAGCTAACAAAAAGGATTAAGCGGAGAATTTCCTTTCAAAGATAAAAATGACCCATGTAAGTACAAATGCCTAAGATAGAAATAAATATAAAAAATAAATTTGAAATAGAAAAGGCAATTCCTTAAAAATGGTGTGTTCTGGATACATTTATCTTAAATTAGGTGAAAATGACTTTTAACCATCACTATTAATAATTAAAATGTCAAGTATCTGTAGCTGCCTTAATTACTGAAATTCTGTGAAAAAAAGATATTTGTAGAAATGATGTTTTCATATTATTTAGGATTCATAACATCATTAGGGATAACATATTTAGACAAACACAACTGTGTCTGGCTATGATATTCTTGCCAAACTAGGTGACATCATGATATAAATTAGACTTGACGTGATTATTGTGAAGTTCTTTTCTTTCCCCCCACTTTATTTCTATTTAAATAACTGTGGAAGAGCAAAACCAAAATGTATAAACAGTTTATTCTAGAGCACTTGTAGGAAATTTTTCTTAATGTTGGCTGTACTTTTTTTTCATTTGCCCATGAAATACAATAGTGATGTCAGATGAAATGCATTTGTCAGTCCTATTTTAGCCATCATGCCTGTAGGTATAATTAGATTTTCTTGCTTGAAATCCATGCTATTATGTGAATTCATGGCATGCACTGCTGTGAGCAATCATTATTGAATGTCTACTATGGAATTAGAACGAGACACAAATTTATATTAGCAGAATACTTTTTCCAACTGAAGTCATCGTCTCCTTTTTCTGTTCTATAGAGTGAGAAAATGCAACATCCTAGATGATCCTGTGCCACATCCTCAAATGTTGATAACAGATTTTATTGGATAGAAGCATATTTTGTAAGTATCTATAAATACTCAACAAGTATATTCCATGAGTAAGCGTGAGGGGAAGATTGCCAGAAACATTAAAAAAATTTTGAGTAATAAAAAGTGATGCTTTAAAAGTAAAAGTAAAAATACATATTATATATGTATATAATATCTTGAAATTATAACTAGATGCGATCCATTAT
This sequence comes from Lepilemur ruficaudatus, assembly GCA_963574885.1. Taxonomy (NCBI): domain Eukaryota; kingdom Metazoa; phylum Chordata; class Mammalia; order Primates; family Lepilemuridae; genus Lepilemur; species Lepilemur ruficaudatus. Next base: position 50,161 of record CAUYRT010057068.1, on the reverse strand, counting down.
AACTAGATGGGAAGACAAGAAGATGGTTTTTTAAAAGTATAATATTTAAGGTGATTCACCTTGTATGGTAAAATGTCAGCGATACTTGAAATCAAATACTGACTGCTCCACATACTGGCTATTTAACTTAAGGTACTTAATCTCTCTAAAACTTAATTTCTCTGTTAAAAAAACAATAAAAATATCTACTTTTTAAAATTCATATTCGGTATATAATAGTGTTTCCCCTTCTCCATCCTATGCTGTTACTCTGACCAAGATGGCCTTCATGTTCCCCTCTGGTTCAACTAAACTTTTAAGGAGATTTCTTCCTAATCACAGGCCCCTGATCTCCCTTTTCTTAGAGAATTTACTTTAGAAAATTTGCAATGTATGGGCTCTTTCTTTTCCCCTTTGAGATGTAAATCTTCTAGCTTCTGGAAAGTTTTACAACCCCCGAAGGTCTTTCTCAAGGACCTGGGGGCCATCCTTTTGAAATGTAGTCATGAAAAAAGATAGGGCTCCTGTGTCCCACTCTCTGGGGAAGGGTAGGAGCCTAACTTCAATAGGCACCAATTAGCAAACACAAATGGCCTAACACACTGAGCACCTCCCTCTGCATGTCCTCCAGGGCTTTTCCAGTAACTCACTCCAGTGCTTGAAAACTCTCTTCTCTTTTGTTTCAACAGAGTTTAGTTTCCACTTATTTAAATAGTCCCAAATAATTTGTCCTGCTTAACTTGTCCATTGCAAATTTTCTTTGACAACTCACGTAGAATTCTCCCTACATGGTTGGGCGGACATGACCCCTGCCTACAGGCTCAATACAGATACAGGATCTAGCATCAATTCAATCTTGTTGCTTTGGGGAAGTTAAGAAATCCTAGCTCAATAACTTACAAATCAGGAATAGGCTTACTTTAACCACACAATTTTTGTAATGGGGCTTTTACCTTGCTTCCAGAATAACATCCTGCTTTGTTCCCATTCATGGGCCAAATCTCTTGGTTTCTGTAAGTAAAACTTTCTTGCCTTACAACCTAGTTCTACCCCATTCTTCCAAGGCCTTACCATTTCCATCTTCTTACCCCTCTAAGAACTATATCCCAGTTCATGAACCCTACATCTGTTATGTGACCATTCCTATTTACTTTCATGTCTAATACCAAGAGCCTTAGCACCATTTTCTACTGCCTGTCTGCTTACAAATATCAGACTGTGTGCTACCTGGATTATTTCACAATCTACATTGGCATGTACTCTACAGCTATTTGTCCTGCAAAACTGAACTGCCATTCATCACTTAGATCTTCTCAGGTGCCTAAGTCCCTGCCCTACCTCCTGAGGGGGCCTTGGTTTCCAACGTTTGCTGCCTGCTGGTCAAGCTTACTCCAAACTACCTCTCCGGTGCCACTGAAGGCCATATTCTACGCTGAAGCAAAATGTCCTAACTGCTAGCACTGGGGAAGAAAGGATAGGCTCTGTGTCATGTTCTAAGTCACAGAGTGTGCAAATTGTGTTTTAATATATTTTGTTTCACTTTAAAAATCAATTTAGTCATATCATTTTAGAATGAGCTGTCTTTATAGCTTTATATTCATTTTAGGCATATTATATTTCAATTTAAAATATTATGGGTCTATGTATTTTCTTATTTGGGGTAATTCTTATATTATTTTCCAAAATATTTTTAACTAGTATTTTTGGTCACTTTGGAAATCCATTACATTTTTAATCTTATCCATTCATCTTAACTTTTTCTCACAGTTCCCACCTCTGTAGGACCCTGTAATGCCTCGGGACAATTTCTTAATGTGACCTACCAGCCCACACATTCATTCAGATGATATACACTCTGCCATTTAATCTGCTAATGAGTTTTTTATTTAAAGTATTATATTTTTCATACCCAATATCCCCAATTTGTTCTTCTTCATTATTAATTTTTTCTGCTTCATATTTCTAACATCTTCCTTTGTTATTGAGAGTATTTGCTTTGCTTGTAAAATTCTCGTACTTTTTGGCCTATTAAATCTGCTTCCTCTGATAACCTATTTCTTTTTTTTTTTTCTTGTATACTGCCTGTTCTCTCATATGTCTTGCTACTTTTCCTTAAATGCTACATTGGCTACAATATGCTCCTGAGAGTATCAGTGAAAGCCTGAGCCTGAGCTTGTTGTCCCTCGGGGTGGCTTATGAGAAATGGGGATAGAGAGAGACTCTAGCATGATCATCTGGTCTCGCCTACTCTTTGTCTCCTGTGCTGTTGGAGCATGGGTCTTCCCCACTCCAGCTTATGTCTTCAATTAATGCAATTACTGGCTTTCTCAACTCCTTAATTCACTCTACATCTATCTGACTGGTAAATTTGTGAATACTAAATTGCCATACATAGGCCAACTGGACCTTCTCCTCTTCGAAGAAAGCTCTTAGAGCAGGAGTAAATACTCTCTCCTGCTCTTCTAGGGTTAGGTTGCCTGTTCTGGGTGGGTAAGCGCACAAGTCAAGTCATCTGAGAAGAAGATTCCAAATTCAAGAGATGTACTGATGGAAAAGACTGTGGGAGGAAATACAGAGGTAGTCACAGGGGCCAGGATAGCTGGAAGACCCTTATGTTCTGATATCTGTGCAGAAAAGAGGGAAAGAAGGCAGTTTGGGTAAAAAGATCTTAAACTGCAGTGACATTCTACAAATATTTTGGCCAGATTGAACGGGAGTCTTTGAACCAAAGTCAGAGGAGTTCTCTCTCTCTCGGGAACAGATCTATCTAGTATTCCTGTCATGCACAGTTACGGCTGGGAGAAGCCCAGAGGGAAGATAGGTAGAAAATTTAGGTACTACAATGTCATGAAAAGCAAAAAAGGAGAGCTTTTCAAGAACAGTTAATCCAACATATTAACACGTCAAGTACTGCAATGTGTGTGTGTGTGGTTATATGTGTATTAAACATAAACACAAAATCCATAGTAAACTATAAATCTGATTATTCAGGGATCAAGAAAGAATATTTATTAGCCCATAAAAATTTTTTTTCAAATTAAATAAAAATTTCTAAGGTACTAAAGATATGTAAAGCACTTAATTATAATTAAAACATTTGTTTAGCACCTATTATGTATATAGTATTCCTATGGAAGATAATTCCTTATAAATATACAGCATTTTATAACTTATAAACTACTGTCCCTGCCTTCTAGGAGTTAATTATTAATGTATTACCATTAGAAAAACAATTGGCACCAGAAATATTTTTTGTAATTAACACTGTGATATATGAATATATCCTCACATTAAGATTATATTGATTAATTTTTTAAATTATTACTATTATTTGTTTCCTTTTGCCTTATCTTCTTCACAGTCTTAGCAGAAAAGTGAATATTTACAATGAGCATTTGAATTCTATATTGATTTTATTCCCCATGGATCACTGAGCAGCAATGATTCAGTCATGTCTTTCTCTCCCTCCTTTACATACACGCATACTCTCACACACACAGTTTTAGGCTGGGATTAAAGGATTTGAAAATGGATCACCTGATTTTGTCATTTCTTCATCTTTAGCAAGTATTGTAAACAGGAATTTTACTTAGACTAACAACATATTCAGCTTGTCATATTTTAGAACATGGGTTCTCTGTAGATACTGCCCAGATATATTCAAATGTGATAAAACATGTTAGTTCCTTCTTAAAGGTTTCCAGACTGTATTTCATTTCAACGAGTTCAATCCGCTATTCTATTGTTATATTCCTTATAGAAGAGAACTGATATGACACTGAACCTGTGCCTTCCTAAGTGTTAGGGTTTGTGGGTAATAGGAGACATAGAATAGACAAAAAAAATCCAAAGTTCTTACCATGTCTTTCAAGTCCCTATACAATCTGGTTCCTGGCTATTCTTTCAGGACTTCCAAGTCATGAGAAAACATTTGGAACAAAAAAGAATAAATTTGGGTATGGAGAAGATTACAAGACGAGTATGAGATGACTAAAGGACAAATTGGATACATAAGACTCTAGAGAAAAAAAAACTGGAAAGCAAGATCCCACAAATGAACTATGAAGCAGTGTCCTAGATAGATAAAGTTATTTTCAGACTCTTTATAGAGATAGCATAATCCAAGTGCAGAGCACAGAAAACACATGGACAAAAACATCAGGGGCTATGGCTGATGGTGATGGCAAGAACTTTGAAGAGAAACCGTATGCAATGGCTTGGGTTCAGGTAAAGCCAGTCACCACAGGATAAAGATTCAGACTAAGATAAGGTGGAAAAAGCATGGGATAAAATATCCACCAAAATACTAACAAACTAACAGTTTTCTGAAGTCCCAGATAGTCTGCTACTCCTTGCTTGATCTTACACAGCTTCACTATATTCCTTACTAAGCATCAGTTTGCTTTTGGTCATTTACCTTCTTTTCACCACTTGCATGATATCTCTTATGATACCATGTCCCAGTCATATAAACTGCTTCTCAAGAAAAGTGAGAGAGAATTTTTTAAAAGTATGTTCCAAATATAACTGGAACTACTGGATGCTACTTGGTCTTCCTCCATGATGTGGCTTCAAAATATACACACATAAACGTTGAACTGTGAAAGTGCCAAAATTTGCATTGCTTTTTTAAAAGATAAACAAAATTGACAAACCTTTAACTAGACGAAGACAAAAGCAAAGAATATTCAAATAAATAAAATCAGAAATGAAAGAAGAGACATTAAAATCAATGCTACCAATATAAAAAGGATCTTAAGAGGCTACTATGAACAATTATATGCCAAAAAAATTGGATAATCTGTGAGAAATGGATAAATTCCTAGGAACACACAACCTACTAAGATAGAATTGTGAAGAAATAGAAAATATGAACAAACCTATAAGTAGGAAAGAGATTGAATTAGTAACAAAAAAATCTTCCATCAAAGGAAAGGCCAGATCTGATGGCTTCATTGGAGAATTCTATCAAGCATTTAAAGAAGAATTAACACCAATCCTTCTCAAACTCTTGAAGAAATTAAAGAGGAGGAAATATTTCCAAACTCATTTTATGAGGCCAGCATCACCCTGATACCAAAACCATGTAAAGACATTATAAGAAAACTACAGACCAATATCCTTGATGAATATTGATGCAAAAATCCTCAATAAAATACTAGCAAAGTGAATTCAATACCACATAAAAAAGATTACACAAAAAATGAATATACAAAATATGTTGTATCCCCATACATTAACAATGAATAAAAAAGTACTTTTAAAAATAGCATTTATAATAGCATCAGAATTAATAAAATTATTAATAATAAACATAACCAAGGAGATATGATCATATGGGACTTATTTCTAGAATGCAAAGATGATACAACACACAAAAATCAATTAATGTAATACAGTACATTAATGAAATGAAGAATGAAAGCCACATAATCATTTTAATACATGCAGAAAAAATCATTTGACAAAATTCAACAGCCTTTTTAAAAAAAGGCCACCAAACAAACTAAAAATAAAAGAAAATTGTGTCAGTATAATAAAGGGGCCATATATGAACAGGACACAGCTAACACCATGCTCAATGGTGAAAAACTGAAGACTTTTCCAATAAGAGCTGAAACAAAGCAAGGATGTTCATTCTCACACATCATACTAGGAATCCTAACTAGAACAATCAGACAAGAAAAAGAAATAAAAGGCATCCACATTGAAAAGCAAGAAGTAAAATTATTTATGTTTTCAAAGGACATGATCTTATTTATAGAAACTCCTAACGCCCCACAACACACACACCCAACTGCTAAAACTAATAAACAAATCTGCAGGATACAAAATTAATATACAAAAATAAGTTGTGTTCCTATACACTAACAATGAACAACACAAAAAAAGAAATTTTAAAAATCCCATTTATAATAACATCAGAATTAATAAAATTCTTAATAAACATAACCAAGGAGGTTATGACTTGTATGCTGAAAACTACTAAACATCGCTGAAAGAAATTAAAAACACAAATAAATGGAAAGACATTTGTGTTCATGGTTTGGAAGACTTAATGTTGTTAAAATGTCCATACCACCCAAGCAATCTACATGTTTAATGCAATCCCTATCAAAATGTCAATGGCATTCTTTACAGAAATATAAAAGAAACCCTAAAATTCAAACAGAACCACAAAGGACCCCAAATAGTCAAAACAATCTTCAGAGAACAAAAACAAAGCTGGAGGCCTCACACTTTCTGACTTCAAAGCATAATACAAAGCTATAGTAATCAAAACAATATGATACTGGCATAAAGATGGACACATAGACTAATGGAACAGCATGAAAAGCCCAGAAATAAACTCTTCTGTATATGATCAAATAATCTTCAACAAGGGTAACAAGGATAACGGGGAAGGGATAGTTTCTTCAACAAATGAGAAAACTAGTTGTCCACATGCAGAAGAATAAAAGTGGACCCTTACTTTACATTATGTAACTCAAAAATGGACTAAAAACCTAATTGTAAGACCTACAACTATAAAACTCCTAAAAGAAAATAGGGGAAAGCTTTAAGGCATTGCATTTGGCAATGATTTCCTAGATATGACACAAAAAGCACAGGAAAGAAATGTAAAAATAGACAAGTGAGATTGCAACAAACTAAAAACTTTCTGTACAGTAAAGGAAATAATCGATATAGTGAAAAGACAACATATGGAATGGGAGAAAATATTTGCAAGCCATATATAAAAGGTTAATATACAGAATATATTAAATATAAGGAACTCATACAACTCAATTACAAAAAAAAAAAAAACAAATAATTCAATTAAAAAATGGGCAAAGGACTTTGGTAGACATTTCCCCAAAGAAGATATACAAATGGTCAATGAGGAAGATTAAAAGATGCTCAACCTCACTAATCATCAGGGTAATGCAAATCAAAAACATAATGCAGTATTTCCTCATACCCATTAGGATGGCCACTATCCAAAAATCTGAAAATAAAAAGTGTTGTCAAGGATGTGGAGAAACTGCAATCCTTGTGCACTGTTGGTGGGAATGTAGAACAGGGCGGCTGCTGTGAAAACACTGTGGAGTTTCCTTAAAAGCTAAAAGTATAATTACCATATGGTTGAGCAATTTCATTTCCTGATAGTTTTCCAAATGAATTGAAAACACAATCTCAAAAAGGTATTAGCACATCCATGTTTACTGCAGCATTATTCATAATAGCCAAGAGATGGAAGCAATCATAATGCCCATCTATGGATTAATCTGTAAAGAAAATTCATATATATAACCAATGGAATACTACTCAGTTTTAAAAGGAAGAAATTCCTGTCATATTACTACAACATGGATGAACCTTGAGGACAGTATGAAAAATGAAATAAGCCAGTCACAAAAAGATAAAAACTGTGTTTTTCCACTTATATGAGGTATCCAAGTAGTCAAACTTTTACAAACAGAAAGTAGAATGGTGGTTGCCTGGGTCTGAGAGGAAAGCTGCTGCTCAATGGGCATAAAGTTGCAATTTTACAAGATGAGAAGTTCTAGAGATCTGTTATACATCGATGTGCATATAGTTAACATTACTATATATATAAAATGATTAATATGGTAAATTTTGTTATGTATTTTTACTACAATAAAAATATTGTTGAAATTTGAAAGCTCCAAATGGACATATTTTGTACAATTTGAGCATCAAAACTGATAAAGATAATAGATGATAACACAGGGATGCCATGAGTCACTAGAAATAGTTGAAAGAGCGAGAGAGGTAGAGATGATAGAGATAGAGACAGAGAGATAAAGAGAAACTCTTCTTTGCAGAATAATACCAACTAATAAATACAGAAAGAATGATAGGATTTTTAAAATGGAATTTTACAATTTCACATGTAATAATTGATTCATCAGGGCTGTCAAGCTTTTGAGTGAAAGGTAGTTAAGACAGAATTTTTACATGGACCCAAGGCACTGCTCCATAAATTACTTATATTTAGAAAGAGGAGAATATACTTTTACAATGAAGAAATCTGGCATTCAACAGCTTGACCAAGTGACAGTTGGACATCTGGCCATTATGTGATACAATAAAAATTATATAACATCACCTACAATTCTTGCCAAAAATGTCTGACTTTAATCTAATCATGAGGAAGCAATCACATAAACCCAGAAAGTGAGATATTCTACACGACAACTAGCCAGAACTCCTCAAAAAGTCCATTTCAGAAAGCAGTCAGTGGGAAGGAGGCTGTTCTAGGTGGAAAGATACTATATGGACAAAACAGTCAAATGCAAGATTATGAATCTTGATTTGATCCTGGAATATAATTAAAAAAGAACTAGCTATAAAATAAATTATAGAGATCATTGGAGAAATTTGAATGAGATGGGTAGAATTTGATATTATTGAATTATTATTAATTTTCTTATGGGTAGGAGAATCTTTGTTCTTAGAAGTTACATCTCAAGTATTTAAGTAGAAGTATTATGATGTCTGCAACTTACTTTCAAATGGTTTGGCAAATAACGTGTATATATTTGAAGAGAAAGAAGCAAACGTGGTACAATCATAAAAACCAGTGGATCTATATGAAGGGTATATACGTGCTTAATTTTTAAATTTTCAAAATGAAAATTTGGGGAATATAATGAAACACAGATTTCTACTATAGTTGTACTGGGAAAATAGGGGAGGGAAATAGATTGTACATGAGCAAACTTCCCAGTATCTCCTTTATGCATCTCTGCTCATTCACCCCATCTTAACTCCCTACTGCAGCTACCACGTTATCCCTCTCAGTCTCTCTCTCCTCCTCCTTTCACTCTATTAAGCACTCACTAACACACACACACACACACCCCTGTAAACATGCATCCCTTGCCAAATTCGTATGGATTTCCCACTACCCTATACAAAATGAAAGCTAGATAATTTGCCCAACAGCTACCTTATAACATGGTACTACATATTTCTTTGAAAGGGGTGAGGTTGGCAAGGTGAAGAAAATGCTGAATTCATCCCTACCAACAAGGACCCAGTAGCAAAGCAAAGAACTGAGTAAAGAATATAATTGACTCAAGGGAACTCCAAATGTACAAATTTAAACCACAAGTAGTAGAAGACATTGTACAAGTCACCTCTGGGCCAAAAGATCAGAACGATATAGGCTCAGGCAAGTCTGTTCTACCCTGTGGACCTTGAGTGACGTCTGCATTGGGAAGGAGAAAAGCCAGCTAATTTTGGGCAGAACACAGCGCTTAGGAAGGACTGGGTAGTCAGGCAGACCTTTAACTAAGTTTACACAAGCTTAGTTTGCTGTGCTCTTTCTTCCCAAATACTAGGCAATAATGCTAGTGCACAAAAGGTGGAGAGTTTTAGCTAACATTTGTTTTATTGGCTTTGAGACATCCATATTTCTAGGCACGGCACCCAGAAGGTCATGTAGAGTTAGAAATCTTTTTCCGTCCTTATTGGCTTTCTTTTGCTATGTGTGAGGCGATGCTAGATGTCTTTTAAAGCTACCTCTGGTCTAGAGAGAGAATGACTGATGAATAGCAGTTTTCCTTCAGCAACCCCAAATCTGCTGACTTCACGAGCCAAAGCCTTCATGTGAAGTACTAAGTAGTCAAAACCATGGGCGTCTCCTCACATTCTGTTACAAACATTTTTCACAAATTATTACTGTGACACAATGCAAAAGGTATGTCCTAAAGCAGCAAACCCTGGCTGACTTAGGGACCGATTGTTACTGCTCTACGTTTTCAGTCTTTATGTGGTCATGGTTGCCTATTTATTCTGTTCTAAAGATGCATCTACGTGGCTGAAGAAACATTTGTGAGCAAGTAATGCAGCTGCCACACAATCAGCCTGTGGCAATGGAGCAAATTCCCAGTAAGTTTATGCAGATAGAATATAATAGATATCTCATATACACATAAAAACAACCACACCAAAAACAATGAAAATAAGACAGAAAAATATAACTGTATAAAATGAATATGAAAACGAAATGATCACCAATTTCCTCTAACTACAACTGAGTGATTTCCAAGGTACTGATTAGTGAAAATTTCTTCTTACTGAAAACAAAATGAAATATTCTCAAGGAAAAAGCTTGATGTTTTTATCCTATTAATAATCAGAATTCTGGTGGGCAAAATGACTGGTAAGTGTTTGGCGCTATCCTGAAGAAAGGAAAACTTGACGCAAGGTTTCCTCTAATACGCCTGTGTTAAAGTGGTGTTTATATAACAAAATCAGGTGGAGAACTGCAACGATTAGGCTAATGTGTCCACTCAAGATTATTCCAGCTCTCCAATTTCTTCACAGAAATCAATTGAGACAAATTACTCTTTAAATAAAAGTCACTGGGCTTTTGGGGATTGGAAAGATGTAATTCTGTAGTATGGAACACAGCATACCATATCTGAAATCATGTTTGTTAAGATGTTTCCAGAGCAGCACATAGCAAAAGGTACTTGAGGAAAAGTAAAAAAGCATTACAAATTATCATAAAGCATATTACAATTGTCCACACTTTAAAATAACGTACGTTTAAAACATATTCCTGACATAAACTGCCTTGTGATCGGACGTTTATTAAATCAAGTAACAATAAACTCTAGTGCAGTTTATTGCACTAGAGCTGCATATACTAGGAACACAAGCCTCAAGAGATGTTATAATTAAAACATGCTCTTTCTACAGTCACATATGGGAGGAATTCTGAGTCCTCAGCTGCAGGACTCCTGAGAGATGATTTTTTACAGTAGGTTGCAGAGATCCAGGAGGCGTTTAGCCATAAAAGCTGCCTTTGTGGATCCTCTCCAGGGACTAGTGTTCTAAAGACACACATTTTGGAAATTTTTTTCCTGGAAAACAGTAGGCTTATAAGTATATTACAGTTGAAACCTTAGAGGTGGATAAGGTGGTATATTAGTTTGCTAGGCTGCCATAACAAGGTACTGCAAACTGAGTGCCTCAAGTAACAGAAATGTATTGTCTCTGGAGCCCGAAAGTCTGAGATCAAGGCCTTGGCAGGACCATGCTCCCCTTGAAGGTGCTAGGGAAAGATCTGTTCCAGGCCTCCCTCCTAGGTTCTGGGAGTTCCTTGGCTGATGGCTGCATAACTCCAACCTTCCCATGCAGTTCTCCCTGTGTGCTTGTCTCTGCCCAAATTTCTCCTTTTTTATAAAAACACCAGTCACATTGGATTAGGGTCCCACCCTACTCAAGTATGACCTCATCTTAACTAATTACATCTGCAAAATCTCTATTTCGAAATAAGGTCACATTCTGAGGCTCTGGGAGCTAGGACTTCAACATATGAATTTGGAGGTGGACGCAATTCAACCGGTAACAGATGGGATAAAATAAGCCAGAGCTGTGTGGGGGAAGTTATGTGACAGGCAACGTTTCTAACAATAACTAAACTACCTAAATTTGCAAATAATTTAACTTTTTAAATATAAATTAGAATAGATAAAAACTATTCCTATGATAATGTTATTTTCACTTGTTCACATTTCTGATGGTCTTACTAAAGAGGCAGTGAATGGGGACAGTTCACTGGTGCATCAAGAATGGCATAAAACCAGCCAAGACCTGGGAGCAGGTCTTGCACAAGGTATCACTGGTGTTGCATGCACGGTACAAGAAATATTGAACACCGCTGGCAAAGAAAAAGTTTAGAAAGCAAAGCTATCCCAGATCTAGCCCTTTCCTAAGCCTCTGTCCCTGACACTCCTTGACTCAAATGTATGTTCCGCTAACATAGTCTGCTTGTACTTCCCACCTTCATGTACTATTTTTCAACTCCATGCCTTTACTCGGGTGGTCTTCCTGTATAGACTATCCTCCGATTCCTCCTAGATGACTTCTGCTCATTCATTCATTAAATTCAGTTTAGGGTCACCTCTTTTAAGAAAACTCTGCCAAGACTGGTACTGGTCTGTGGGCTGTTAGGGACGCAGCCACAGAGCTCCGTCCCCATCCATCCGTGGAAAAATTGAATTCCATGAAACTTAGTAAGGGGGGTGGCACACAGCAGGAGGTGAGCAGCAGGCTAGAAAGTGAAGCTTCACCTGTATTTACAGCCACTCCCCATCGCTTGCATCACTGCCTGAGCTCCATGTCCTGCCCCTCCGATCCGTGGAAAAACTGCATTCCATGAAATCAGTCTCTGGTGCCAAAAAGGTTGGGGACTGCTGCTAACTGATTCTCCACTGGTGTTTCCATAGCTCCTTATCCATATATCTATTATTGCACTTATGATAGTTGTTTGAAACTTTCTGTTTACATCTGCCCCGACCCCGGAATGGAAGTTGCATGAGGGCAGAGACTATGTCTTATTTGTCTTCCTATCTCCAACTCCTAATAAAAGGCATGGCCTAGTAAGTATTGATTAAACAACATAAAATTAAGATGAATGATAAAATAATTTCAAACTAATACTGGTAAATATTCAACATTCATTAAAAACATGCTTCATTCAGCATCTTTAAGTTCATTACCTATACTTGAACCAAATACGGTCGGTCCTCATCATCCGTGCATTCCTTCTTCAGGAATGCGCCTATTCACCGAACTTAATTTGTGACCCCCAAGTCATGACTCACAGTGCTTCCACAGTCATGCTCAGACATGCACAGTTATAAAAAATTTGAGTCTGTTGCTGTGCATGTTCTCAGCCCAGGTCAAAAAAAGCAATGCTCTGCCTTCTTGTTCCAGCTCTCATACCATAAGCAAGTGTCCTTTCCATGGTCTTTTGAGTGGCATGCTTTTTACATTTTTGTGGTTTTTGTTGGTGACTTTACTGTTTAAAATGCCCCCAAGCATACTGCTGTTGCATGTTCCCAAATGTCCTAAAGAGGCTGGGATGTGCCTTACAGAGAAAATACATACTTAGATTCTCTTTGTTCATCTACAAGTTACTGTGTTGTTGGCCATGAGTTCAGCGTTAGTGATCAACAATGTGTATTAAATAAGGTGTCTTTAAACAGAAACACACATGAAACAAGTTCATATATTGATTTGTTGATGAAAATGTTATGACCAGAAGCTCCCAGGACCCTAACCCTCCTAGGAGCAACAGTTCAATATTAGCTAATTCAGTGTTCACAGTGAATTTATATAACAGAACCACCATGATTAATGAGGATCAACTGTAATGCTAAAGCCAGTTTCACTCTTCACATTGCACTCATCGCAAGAGGTTCTACTGGTAACTCATGCTTCCATTTACCATTTTCAAAACCTGTAATGGAAAAGAAACCACTGCTACACATCAGAAATGTCAGTGCTATTTATTTGTGGCAGCCTTACTATATTCCAGTGACTATGAGCAAGATATCCTGGCACATATTTTGTTATGTTTCCAAGTATAAAACTAGTTTCTTCATTTTTCTGTATGAATTCTCTAGGCCATATATTTCTCATTATTATATAATATATATTGACTCATGCTATGCTCAATAACTTCAAAAAGATTATAAGTTCCTAGAGAGCTACCATACATCCCGTATCCATTTTATATGCTCAGTATTGCCTAACTCAGGTCCCAGTGGATGCTCAGTAGAAACGTGTTGCAGGAATTAAATTATTAACTAATCTCCAAAAACAAATATCAAATAATCATAACTGGCAAAGTCATCAGAAGAAAACAAGATTGAATCTACTCCCCAAGCCTTCTCTAACTGTAAAACACATATGAAACATATATAAATGTTACTACTTTCTGTCGTTGAAAGCTTCATCTCATCACCCCTTGGCCTCTGTTTTGACACCCACTGGTCCTCCTCTTACACTTTCTGGCTCTTTCCTGGCTTCCTTGGCTGAATCACACCCCTTCCCTCTCCTTGAGTGTATTGCCATCCCCCAAGGTTCTATCCTAGGCCTCATTCACGTCTCCTTCTAAGTTACCTCCCTGAACAATATCCACACTCTTCATTTATCAACTCCATAGTAGAACATGACCAAATAGACATCTCCAGCTCTGACCTCTTTCCTCAAGCCCAGAGACTAATGCCCCATTTTTACTTATCCACATTTCAACTTATTTAACATCCATCATTTCTCTTTTCTCTAATGTATATTTTGGAGGAAAGCATGACTATTTAACCCATTCAATTTTGTTATGTTTCTTTCTCCTCCTACACTCCAAACATTGCTAAGTTTTAATAATTCCATCTCCACATACCTTCTATCTTTCCCTTCTCTTTCATTATTATTAATGCTGGTTTAGTTCAGACCCCTGGTGTCTTTGCTTGGAGTATTACAATGATCTCCTTGATCCTTTTGACTGCCCACCTCATTCTCTTGCTGTCCCAAACTATTTATCAATTTGCAATTTTCCTGAATTTCTCCCATTTGTCCCTTAAAATCTACTCTCCACCCTCCTCCACTTTGATCTGCTGTCCTGGAAGCTGAAGTGTGTGGACTACATCAACAAGAGTTCTTGTCCTCTAGCACCTGGTTGGATTTGACCACTGGGAAATACTGGTAGGAGTTCAAAGGGTAGACAGAGAGGGAGTCCAGGTTATTTATTCTCCTGATGTCTTTGATCCTACCAGGTGGACTTCTCTGCACAGCTCTCTCTTTTAGAGAAACTCTTCCCCAGCCCTAGTTTTAAGTATTAGAGGTATTCATTTCTTTTGATTTCCATACAATTCTGCCAACATCTTTTGCAGAACCATTTTACTAAATTTTTCTTGAATTAATTGATTTGAATGTTCCATCTGTTTTCTAACTGATGCACTAGCCAATTATTTATCAAAAACAGGTCAAATCGTGTCCCTCCTTTCTCTCAAAATCTTGGAGTTTTTTTTTCCATTCCCTAAGTTCCAAACTCTCTAGCCAGCATTCAAAATCTTCCACAGTGTGACCCTGTCCTTTTTCTTTTATTATAACCATACCACTCCATATCACCAACCCATGCTCAGGCTTAGTTCACTCAAATTCCCTAAGAAGCTATATATTTTTACATCCTATTCCCAGAAGTTCCTTTTATTCCTTCTCTTCCTGGTGAAATGCTATTTACTTTTCAATGCCCAGTTAAAAATACTGTCTTTCAATGAAGACTTCTCAATTGCAATCATCCCCTATTTCTCTGTTCTTCTAAATCTATTGAATTATTATTAAGGGTTATATTCTAGCTTAAGCCTTTACATTAGTAACATTTAAAGAATGAGCCATATATTAATATTTTGTGTTCATATGAAAATGTTCCTTTATTTTAATGTGTGTATTAGGTGTACCAAAGAATAGCTCTCCGTATATGCCAGTTTCCAGCAGGAAATGTGGCCTTAGCTAGGAGCTACACTCAACTCTAGTTCTGCCACTTGTGCAAAAGCCACACTATCCCTAATCACATAGCAACTTCTACGCTATTAAGCATTATCAAAAAATGATGATATTGAGATAAAAACACAGATGGCATTGCTAAAATAGAGTCTTCATATGGAGTTCATGGTGAGAGGGAAAAAATCAGAGACAAACATAATTCTTAGAATGACATCTTAACTTCACTAGAGAGAAAGTTGAGGACATAGGTAAGGATCACAGATGGGGGCTAAGGTAAAATACTTTTCAATGTACGGACTCAACCCTATGAACTGGGAAAGGAAGTTGAGAAATTCCCTCAAGAAAACCAAGGAATTTCTCTCTTGGGTTATTTTGTGTTGAGAATGTTGAATAAATGTCACATAAATTTTTTCTCATTACTAACATCCAAATTTCTCTGACTATCTGGGTCCACGGTCAAATTTGCAGCATAGATATCAACAACTGCAAAAGATACTAGCCCTTGAGAACTTGGTTTCTATCTGAGGTTAGAGTTAAATTCAGGTCAAGTTGAGCAAGTAAAATAAGGTTCAATATACTTTTATTTATTTTTTTTACAATCCATACTTACCAGTGCTTACATTACTTGGATGCAAATCTTGAAATTTGAGAGGATCTTTACTAGACTTAATGATTAAAGGAGAGGCTTAAGAGGCAATTTTCAGTTTGAGGCTATAGATACTGAACTTGGGGAGAAAAAAATGAAGGAAAAGGAAACCTCCCCCCAAAAAAATCAAAAACAGTTCACAACGCAGATATTTGGGCTATAAGATGAAATATAATGAGACATTTCTGAACAATAAGAATATTGACAAAACTTTTCACTTTTTGTCAAACTTTTGTGTCTTTATATACCTAGTTGGAGGAGTATTACTTAAAACCAGCCCTGAAGAAAGCACTTGCAGCAACACACATTTGGTGCTTAGTTGGATATCTGGCTTTTCAATCTTACATACATACAGAGGAAATACTCAACACGAAATGAAAGAGGATGGGACAAAAAGCATCAGCGATGTTCTGTAAACATCAAAGCCCATCTAGAATTTCCCTTGAATCAGGCTTTTTCTTAAAATATGGGACATGCATCCAAGGCCCTGTGGGATGACAGCATAAAGTCCAGACCAAGGCACGGTGGAAGAAAACACACATGCGAAGAGGGATCTCCCTCGTTTTATCAACCCATGTCATTGCCATCTCTAATTTTGTGGAACTCTTTCTTGCCTTTCTGTGCATTTCTCTTCCCACAATTTCCACAGTTTCCACAACCCACAACCCTTCCTGACTCCCCACCCAAGCCACTGTTGGCAGAACACATGATTAGACTGAAAGCAAACTCAGATGCTGATGTTAGAGTCGGCCCATCACAAAACAGACCAAGTTTACTGTCATTTTTTGATAATCTGTTTAAACTACAGGAGAATACTTCTTTAGGAAATAACAATCAGAACATAAGATGCCTAGGAATCTAGGTCATTTCTTTGCACATAATTGGAATCTACTCAATTGTTATTTGGTAGTCATAATTATTTCTGTGAGTTTGATTTAAAATCACATTACTCAGAGACCTGGATTATATCTTCTTGTAAATACATAATTAAAGCTTTAACTTGGAAGAGAAGTCTTTGCCTGTAGAAAGAAATAAAAGCATGTTTTAGTTTGAAAGTATAATAAATTAAGTTTTATGAACATTGGCTGCATTCACTATCAAATATCTTGACAGCTGTTTTTATACTACATTTTTAACTCATACATGATTGATCTAAACATTCTTCTTCTTGGTTTCTATAGAGTATGACTCACTACACAGCTAACAGAGCAAGAACCACTGCATGGGGTTAGTACTTTCATTGGCATAGAAGTCACTTCCATGTTTAAGTTAAACAAATTTAAACACAAACAAACTGCTTTCTTACTTATTTTCCACTAATCCACTAAAGCAGCTTTGTTTTATCAGAAAGTAATTCTGTATTTAAATTTGTGGTCAATTATCTTTGTTTCCCTTAAAATACCATTACGTAGTATCGTGGTTATAAACAAACCAAAAAAAGTCCTTTTTTCTCCAAAGTTAAAATATATAAAAAATAATTACAGTATCTCTGGAAGAAAATGTATTTTCTGTGAGCAGTAACTTTTTGTTAATTGCTGACACAAAATTGAATGAATGACAAATACTATTAAAAGAAGATATAAATATCCTACCTTAACTATACTAGAAAATTAGAATGGCCAGTTTGAATTTCTTCTGTTAGTTTTAGTTTCTTAGTTTATAAATGAGCACTCCTTATTTCCATTTAGATCAAATATTATATTTTTCACGTTTCTTGAACATGAGAGAGGAACGCTTACCACTATCTAAGATTACTTTACATCACTATCTCTTGGGAAACGGGCCACATGGTACAACCGCTGCATTAAAAATATTAATTGTAGGCTTGGATTGATGGAACTACCAGATATAGCACGATTTAGGTAAATTGAGCCAAGTTTACTAATCTGAAAAACAAAAAACAAAAAAAAGTACTATCAGTGTACAAGACAGAGGCCAGTGACACTTTGCAAAAGAGAAGCATAAGCTTCTGAACCCCAGAATCCACACCAGGATTATACGGATGGGAATGAAGCATCAGAAAGCATAAGGCCTTTACTTTGTGGGAAAGTCCAACTTCCAGTACTTAAGGCCCAGCTTCATAAATAGATATACTTTTTTACATACAGTGAAATAATTTGCCACATTGACAACTGTAAATATGGGCAGAAGACCTCTTCTTCCAGCCTCAGTGAACCTCATAATACCAGAATTTTGCAGTGAAGGTGTGCCTGCAAGGCACAGGGTGGCACAGCACCCTTAGGCATGAACACAGTTCTCAGTGATGAATGACACACCACCTGCCAAACTAACCCAGCCTGGCCAGTGTGTACTGGTCAGTGATGTGCAGCCAGGACAAGGGTCAGCTACCCACTTACTCTCTATGAGTCATACTGGCCAGAGAGGAAAATGAGCTAGAAAGACAACAATGCCAAGTTTTCACATTGAGAAAGAGAAGGAAAACCATCTGGGTATTGTTTACTCAGACCTCACACACGAGATACGTGTCTCTCATTCATTTATCTTAATAAATACTGGGCACTTGCTTTATGTCTGGCGCTGTTCTAGGAGCTGAAGAAAGAACAATGTGCAAAAGAAGGACTGTTAGCATGGAGCTGATATTCTGTTAGGGTTTTCTTTTGTGTTACCTCAAGGTTATGGGATGTGGGGGAAAGGGCTATTTACTTGACAGACTGTTGGGAAAGCTATCAGAGTTATGGGGAGTGAACATATGGGAGATGACAGAATGTTCTGGTACATAATTTGAGTCTCTCCCATGAGCTCATTTGTTAATTTGTAATAAAAGTTTTATAAACTTCAAAATAGAATTGACCTGTGATACAGAAATAGTCATGAGGTAGGGGAGAGGTTATTAGCAAATCACTTAAGGCCAGAGAATATCAGATTTCTTTCTGTAGGATGATAACCATTCTTAAAATTTTTGTTAGTTAATTATGATCTTCTTGAAAAATCCCTAGAGTCTCTCTAGAATACAATCAAAGGTCATAAGAAATGTGTGTGATCGAAGCTGGTGGTGGTAGAAGACGATGGGGGTGGGGGGAGTGAATTGTGGAAAGCTTCTTCTCTCTTAAGCCATTCAAACTTACTTTTCAAGCACAGTACGTAGGCTAAATTTGGCCCAAGGGCCACTGAATTATAAGCTCTGCCATAGTACTTTGAAAAGCTATGCTCTTTAAATTATAAAAATAGTAATAATCATCCCTGTTATTAGTCATAGGAGTATTACTATTGCACAATTCTTATTTTTGTTACCCAGAATCCAGTAACCCCCCGTTTCGTAATCATAACCCATTTTTCCTGAATGGATGGCAACCAATACATCTTCAATTTTCTGACCATATGCTTTGAATGAGCCCCCATCCCAGGAAGAGCTGGGAAGAGATGGAGCATTTGCGCATAAGCCAAGCAAAGTATTATAATTCCCCAGAAAGTGATTCATTTTCTATAATAAGAAGCACATGACCCAATCAGACATAATCAGATGCAACAAGCTTTTATAAACCTGTTATTATTTGTGGGCAATAGATTTTTGTTTTTTATGTTTGATATGAAAAGGAGACACTGTAAGGTCTGAAGCTGTTTTTATCTTCTCGAGACTATGAAAGTAGAGCCTGTCTGAATTAACAGCATCAGAGTTTGCAGATCTGCATTGCCATGGCAACTGAACATCTTTGAGACACAATTTCCTAAACTCTAAAGTCAAAGAGATGGTGTAGATCAGTGACTCTTAGATGGTTCTACCTAAAAGAAGAATAACTACTTACCTTAAAGGAGTGAGGCAGTACACTCCAAAACAGCCTGTCATCAGTGGAAATTTTATTCAAATTTTATTTTAAATAAAGGAACTTTTAAATTTTTATAAAAATAATCCTCAAGTAAAAACTGATGTTTCAGGAAGACGAGTAATGGGTGTGTTTGTTCTCTAGCTTCATCTAACCCTTGGCATTTCGTTCTTGCCTTGGAGGTATTGAGAAACATGGGACAAGCCTGTTCACGAAGAAATGCCCGCTGTTAAAAGTCTATTAATTTGCATTTCTGAACACTTGACCTTAAAGAAACCCTCTTAATTTACAAGTAAAAAGTAATATTGCACTTTTCCATAATTCAAATTAATGAAGCGTTACCCCATAAATGTTCCCTAGAATTCAACTAGGCCCTTTTCTTCCCTTTTCCTACTTCTCCCCATCACTACCATTCACAAACCCTACCTCTTTTCTTCTCCTGTTTTGCTTCTTAAAATTAGACTATGAATTTAAAGATTGGTACTCAGCTAGCATAAACAAGCAGCCCTGCCTCTTCTTGTCCAATATGAAAATATACGTATCAAGTGTTTTGGTTTTTTTAAGACAAATGTCTTAGGCTTTTCCAAGTTAACAGACTGTTTTACCCACCTCATTCCCATCAAAGGAGGTTAAACAAAGAAGTTGGGGGGAGTAAAACAAGTTCTTAACTCCATGAGGGCTTTATTTCAAAGTGTCCAGCTCTGAGGATACAATACAGCCCTGTCAAGCTACAGGCAAAGCACCACCCAAACCCTGAGGACACTCTGCTAACTTGAGAAGTAACTGTGGAAACAGCATGTTACAGAGATACTGAAAACCAATCCTGATTTTCCATTGTTATGTACATTTGCTGGAAGATTCAACTCTCCCCAGGCAGAAGTCAGACTGTTTATAGCTTTCAGCCTCACTGTTTGTAAATGGAAAGCTGAGCTCAGAATTCATAATCACTGATTAAGCTGCTGTTTTTTACCCAACATTGGGGGGAAAAAAACTCGTGGGTTCTCTCACACTGAACCATAAACACATGTTATGTGTAATAAATTCCCTAACATTGCACTTCTTTTGAAAGGTAGAATGAGGGATAGAATAGAACATTTTAAGCTAAAAGGTACAATAGTCTCCATCTAGTTGGCATATCAAGTTAAAAATGAAAAAAAAATCTATATAAGCACCATACCATATGTTATTTCATGTGTTAGCATCAGAGAATACTAAAGCCAGAAGGACTGTAGAGCTTACTCAAATTCCCTCTTTACAGAACAGAAAATTGAAAACCGAAGAAGCAAAGTGACTTACTAAGGGTCACATAATACCAACATAGATAACAGACTCCGTTCTCCTGAGTTTTAATGCAGCATTGTTTTATTGCATAAAGGAATGTGCAGAACACACCTGATGGTAACTACTAATCAGTGCCACATATCATATGGATCATGTCACACCATTTTGAACACATGAGTTCTTTTCACACTAACTTGACCACCGTAGACCTAGGTGGTATGCAGCCATTACATTCATCCAGAACTTTGTTGGAACTGCTTTGCCCACCTCCACATGCCCACGAATGAATGCCTTTGGCTAAGCTAGAAAGCTCAAATAATGTCTGTGAGTAGGTCTGATTTTGCTGAGTCAAGAAGAAAAAGATCAATTATGAGCTAGGGAAAAAAAAACAATGGGTCAGAGTATAATAATAACACATTTTCTAGTTTTTATATTTGATGCTTTTACACCTTGGAGGGACTCGTCCTCTCAGGGCTAGCCAATTCCCGGAAATGGTGCAGGACTGGCCTACAAGCGTACCTTTCATGTACAGACCAGCAGCTCAGACCCACACCCCAGCCATCCTCTTTATCAGGCTCTGACATTCTGCACCACAGGGCAGGTACCAGACAACTAAGGACAGCCCCTACCCCCAGAGCTCACTGAAATTACTCAAACTTGTCAATCCTAAGCCTGTTTGCCCTGCCTTGCCATCACTTCCTATGGAAGTCATCTGACAATCTTCTTTTGATTAACAATAAAAGGCCCTTGTCCACATTTTCCCCTCACTCTCTCTGTCTCCTCACTGACCCCAGTTCTTCCCCATGTGGCCCTGTGTGGTGCGATGTGGCCCCATGTGATATGCTGTGACTCTGTGTGATGTGGCCCCATGTGATGTGGTGTGGTGTTGGCCTTGAGTGACGTGGTGTGGCCCTGTGTGGTGTGGCATGGCCCCATGTGATGTGGTATGGTGTGGCCCTGTGTGGTGTGGTATGGTGTGGCCCTGTGTGGTGTGGTGTGGTGTGGCATGGCCCCATGTGGTGTGGTACGGTGTGGTCCTGTGTGGTGTGGTGTGGCCCTGTGTGGCATGGCCCTGTGTGGTGTGGCATGGCCCCGCGTGGTGTGGCGTGATGTGGCATGGCCCTGTGTGGTGTGATGTGGTGTGGTCCCATGTGGTGTGGCATGGCCCTGTGTGGTGTGATGTGGTGTGGCCCTGTGTGGTGTGGTGTGATATGGCCCCATGTGGTGTGATGTGGTGTGGCCCTGTGTGATGTGTGTGCCTCCTCCT
The DNA here is from genome assembly GCA_963574885.1 of Lepilemur ruficaudatus. Lineage (NCBI taxonomy): Eukaryota > Metazoa > Chordata > Mammalia > Primates > Lepilemuridae > Lepilemur > Lepilemur ruficaudatus. Next base: position 27,897 of record CAUYRT010057068.1, on the reverse strand, counting down.
CTTGGGAACTGTGAGTAACAATCTATCTTTTCACTGGCAATTATTTCCTGATCTGTCGACCACACCATACCTGAATAATAATAATAAAACCTACGTTTTTCAACACAGAGGTCAATAGCAAGAAAACTATAGATGCCAAAATCAGAAACGGGTTTCAAGCAAGCAAGAGGAAACGAGATAAGTCACAAATGGGGATAATGTGGCACAGGTCTGTCTTGGGAAGAAATCATGCAAACCCGGAATTCTGATGGGGGTCTGCCTCTGGTGTCCTCCTGATAATATGGGAGAGTTGTCTTAAAGTGGCACATTAACACGTTTCTCCTAAACACACTGCTTAATAAATGGCATGTGAGCACTTTTACATTCCTAGACACAGACTCACTGTGTAGCATTCCCATGACTAGTGAGTGTCCTAGTTCTAGTCCATAGCAGAATGTTGAAATAGCCTCTTAGTCATCTCCCTGCTTTTTTGTTCTTCCTTCTTTAATTCATCTATGACCTTCTTTCTAAGTCACAGCTTACAGACTCCTAAAAATCTTTCTTAGTTCCTGATATCTTTCTCATTTAAACTGAATCCTCTTGTCTGGTACATTCAAAGCTCTCCAAATACTGTCTTCAGCCTATTCTCCAGTCCTGACTTGTGCTATTCTACTCTATTCTCTGTAATCTGGCAAAATTAAACTGTCCATTGCCCTCAGTGCATTTTCCAATGTAGTAAACCACTCCATTATTAGAGGCACCATAAAATGTTATTTTACAATATTGGTTTTGGAGATGAACATAACTAGGTTTAAATTCCTGGCTCCCAACAAACTATGGTGTGATCTTGGAACTCTAAGTCCTTTTTGCTCATAATAAATGGAATTAATAATATGCACATTATAAGATCATTAAACAGGTTAAATGAGATAATACATATATAGGTCTCAGCACAATTTTAGTATAAATTAACACCAGTGAGTAGCAGCTACTATATCATTATTCACCTTAAAAGAGTGTGTTAGACTTTTCAAAATATGTCATTTACATTATTATATCATTTGGTACTTTTGAAGTTCTGACACTTCAAAATTGGTATGATAATTGTTGTCATTTTTAAGTGAAAAAACTAATACTCAAGAAAAGTGCCTTGATTAAGATCATACAATCAGATAAAAATTATAAAAGCTCTTGACTGTTGTTTGCTTTTACTCATTTCATCTCTACACTATAGATGACATGAGGCCATATAAAGTCATTTGGTGAAAGAACCTAGGAATTAAAAAGAAATTTTCAATTTTCCTCCATTCTGTATGATGTTGGCTATGGGTTTATCATTTATAGCTTGTATCATTTTGAGGTAAGTCCCATCTATGCCTATTTTGTTAAATGTTCTTATTATAAAAGGGTGTTGAATTTTGTCAAATGCTTTTTCTGCATCTACTGAGAGGATTATATGGTCTTTATTTTTGCTTCTATTTATGTGGTGAACTACATTTATAGATTTGCGTATGAACCATCCCTGCATCTTTGGGATGAAGCCGAGTTGGTCGTGATGGATTATTTTTTGATAAGCATCTGAATTCAGCTTGCTAGGATTTTGTTGAGAATTTTTGCATTTACATTCATAAGGGATATTGGTCTGTAGTTTTCTTTTTCTGTTGTACCCTTTCCTGGTTTTGGTATCAGGGTGATGTTGGCTTCATAAAATGTGTTGGAGTGGAATCCATCCTTCTCAATGTTGTGGAATAATTTCTGCAGGATAGGCACCCGTTCTTCTTTGTAGGTATGGTAAAATTCTGGTGTTTAATCACTGTTGTTTTTTTTTTTTTCAGGTTTCCAAGATTATGATGCCTGTTTTTTTACAACTTTAAGAAGAGAGAGAAGAAACATTTCTATAAAAATAGTGTTTTTACAAAGAAAAGGAGTAGAAGAAAAATGTTGGAGATAAAGGGAAAGAATGAAAATTCTGCGCACAAGATATCTGTCTAGTGTGTTTGTAAGAGGGAAAAAAAATGGAAAGAAAATTAAAGAAAGAGAGAGAGGGAGAGAAGAAAACAGATTGAGAGATGAATTTAAATCCAAATCAACTAAAAGGAAGTAAAAGATCTGAAAAAAAATAAGAGAGCTGGCACCAAGAAGAGAAAGTCTGGTGAAAAGAGAAGAGAGATAAGAAAATTTGTAGCAATTCACATATATGACAAATTCAACCCACATTTGAATAGAAATGCACATATTTCAAAAACAACAAAGAAGGATTTAATGAAAGATTTTCATCAGCCACAAAAAATGAAAATTCTTTTCCCTAATCTTTATTTTATTTTTTTGGACAAAGTACATTTACTCTTGAATTTCTAACCCTTATTGGCCTCTTGTACTGTATTCTCATTCCTTTTACCATTATCCTTAGACTAAATAATTCACTGAAATACAAATTTACATTTTGTTCTTAGGTATTTTTTCCCTCTTTCATCTTCAGAGGGTAGATTGCTATTCAAATCATCCATATAAATTATCTAAAGTAGGACATAAACAAATATGCTTAGACTTCTGGGTGTATTTGTATGATATCCTAGATCCCTCACATGTCATATTTACTGAAAACAAATAAGCATTCTAGAAAATAAATATTAATCCACAGCAATTCTTCCCTGAGCTTGCAAAAAATGAAGCAATAATCAGGAACCCAAAAATGAAGTGAAAGAGGCATAGCATGAAGATAAATAAGTGCTCACAAACTGACTTTCACTTGGAAGCATCTGCGGGCCCTTGGTGACCCTGAACTTCTCTTTTGATGTTGTAATGGGAACAGTGGACCAAAGATTAATCCTAGTTTCTACAAAATGTAGAAATGTAGAAATTGTTTCTACAATTGTAGAAACTGTAATTGTTTCTACAATTAAAGAGGAAATCCTACATGATACCACAGATGTATATGTCCTCAGTGCAAGGGTGAACTGGACATAAAAGCACATCACAGATGAAATCTGCCTGTTTTGATGGACAAAATGAACAAAAAGATATTTCCCTTGATAATGTGAACAAAAATAACTGAGCCTCAGAAAGGTTTATAATTCAAGTGCTAAAAGGAATATCAGTAATAAACTATTATTAGCTGTTATTTTTATATCCATTATCTTGACAAAATAAAGGGATCTATGCCAAGATTGTAGAAAAGGCAGGAATATTGAAAAAAAATATTTCTTTTATTATAATTGGAAGAAACTAAATTCAACAGCAGAGTAATTCCTGCTTATATTTGTGTGTGGATAAAACAAAAGGACACAGGCAGGAAATGTTCATTTTTAGAAGCACCAAAAGTAATTTCATTAACAACCTCACAAAGGCAGAGATTGAAGGTTCTTACTTAAGGCCTGACAGAGGCAAGGCTCACTGAAGGAAGCATCCATTTGAGACAAAAAAAGTATATATATATATATATATATAGTCCTTTCATGATTTATCCATGGGATACATGGCACCTGAGTGTCACAGAGTTATCATTCTCTCCTATTCTAACTTCCCTAGATCTGATTTAAACAGAATCTCTGGAATGTCTTCTCTGAAGCCTGCACTGAGATAAGCAAAGGCAACACAGAAATGAATGAGATATACTCTGAGCCTGGGAGGAGTTCAGTCTGGGAGGATGAAGAATGTAGACTGACGCATTAGTACCTAACAGGGAAAATGATATGCAACAGAGGTTTGGAATGCTGCAGTATGGTGGGAAAACAAGAGGCAGAGCAATTAGCTTTGCTGGAGAGAGCCAGTAGTTGTTTCTCAGCTGAATCACAAGAAAGAGGCCTTAAGAAATGCAGTAGAAGAGTTTACTTGGTGAGTAAGAATAAGAAAATGGTTCCAGGCAGGAGACATGGCATGGGAAAAGACACAAGGACATTAAAGGACTTTGTATGTTTATGTAAAGGTAAAATGTGTTTCAGGATAAATCACCAACCAAGTAACCATAAGAGCAACCAGTTTTCCAAGCAAAATGCAGCTGGGCCATGAGTAGTGGACTCCTCTGATCAAGTTCTCCAAGTCAAGGCATGAGATTAACCACAGCTAATTCAGGGATACCAGTGAATGGTTGGGGATTTCTAGATACACCTATCTGGAAAAACTCTATTACCTACTAATTTGGAAAGATATGGAGTGGTACTTGGGGTTACAATGTAGAGGTGCTGAGAAATTCACTTGCTAATAACACAAACACAGGTAGAGAAGACATTATGTAATTCTTGATATGGAAGGTTTTTATTCATGTGTATCTAGAAAATAATATTTTTGCATCCCAAGAATCTATTAGTGGCTACAAAAACATAGGCCTTGTTTTTAATTTGCTTACAGTATTAGTTGAAGAACTGAGAGATGCGTTTATCCATTCATTCATTCAACCAATACTTTGAATCACTTACTGTGTATCAAATATCAGTCGAGATGCTGAAGGTAGAGCAATGGAGAGGACAGGATTGATGCTCATATGTTCTACCAGAATCACCAGAAACTTATAATAGACATTCTACAAAAATGACACTTGCACTCGAATGTTTATAGCAGCACAATTCACAATTGCAAAGTTGTGGAAACAACCCAAGTGCCCATCAATACCTGAGTGGATTAATAAAATGTGGTATATGTATACCATTGAGTACTATTCAGCTATAAGAAACAATGTTGATATAGCATCTCTTGTATTTTCCTGGATAGAGCTGAAACCTATTCTACTAAGTGAAGTATCCCAAGAACGGATAAACAAGCACCACATGTACTCACCAGCAAATTGGTTTCACTGATAAACACCTAAGTGGACATATAGGAACAACATTAATTGGGAGTGGGGCAGATGGGAGAAGGGAGGAGGGGATGGGTATGTACATACATAACGAGTGCAATGCACACCATATGGGGGATGGTCATGCTTGAAGCTCTGACTTGAGGGGGGAGGAGGGCAATGGCAATATACGTAACCTTAACATTTGTACCCCTATAATATGCTGAAATAAAAAAAAAAAAGATGTGCGTCAAGATAACCTGGAAGTTTTATTTTTTATTCAGAGCCCTAGCCCCAATCACTAACCATCCTGTGCTTCCTAAGAAGTCCCACTGGAGAACCTTGATATAGTGTCAGGTTTAAGAAATAGTAGCATAGATCAGTGCTTCTCAAATCATTTGTGGTCAAGATCCATGTTTTTGTTCATATTTTTTCTTTTAATTTCTAATCTGTGTTATACCACCAATACTTTTATAAAATATAATAAAAAATAAATTATTAGTAAAACGAGATACTTCTTGGATATCTTGGTAAAGTCAAATTGTTACAAAAGTGTATAATTGTTTACCCTCAATTCCTGCACCTCTCTCATTGTGGCGGGCAGGTATCAGTTTGCATACCAACATGAGAACATTTTGAGTAGCACGGGTCTAAATTACAATTGGTTTTGGAATTCATAAAGAAACTCCAACGTTGTTTTGTGACTCAGGAAGATAGTATCAAGAGGCAGAGGTAAAGGAGAGAGAAATCCCTCCAGGAAAAACAGCATTCACAAAGACACTAAGAAAACCCTACTTCACAGAGCAGCTGCAATTTAATATGCAATAAATGCTTATGTGGAGTATTATCTTAGCAAATGCAGAAATTAAAAAAGTAAATCCTCACTTTTGAAAGACTGGTCATCTAAGTCAATCAAAAAACTGAACATAGTTCATGTTAGTATACAGTAATTTAGATACATATACAAAATATTACAAAACATGTAGGTACAAAACATATACAAAATATTACAAAACACGTCAGTAAAGATACAGATATGCATATCTTTAATGTTTTATAAATATATAAAGGTCAAATTTGCAGGTAATTTAAATCTTTTTTTCCAAAATTCTAATATGACTTACTCGTTTTCATTAATTGGACTCTCAAAAAAACCAAGTACCCATTATTCCTATTTGAAGATGTTCTTCTTGAATAAAGAATTACTGCTTTTGGTAAAAAAAAATAAAAATAAAAATAAAGAGAATACCTATTTATATATATCTGTGTACGTGTACAAATGAGCGCTATGTATCTTTTCCACTATATTTTATACAGATCTAAATATTATTGATTTTATACAACCACACCAATATTCTACCCCAGGAGTCAGGAACCTGTGGCTTTCTAGGTACTTGAGTGTGGCCTTTTGACCAAATCCAAATTTTACAGAGCAAATCCTTATATTGTTATTAATACATTTTGGTTCATCTTTTATAATTTTATTTTTTTTGCAAATGAACATATTCAAACTATCAAAGAAAAAATTTCAATGAAATAATTTTCCCAGATTGACCAGCACAATTAGAGCATTAGTAAGCCATAAAGGCTGAGTTGATGGCTGCTACCCTCATGATTTAGTTCTAACTTCCCCTGCCCGACTGGCGCCACTACCACATAGTTCTGGTTGGTGAGTTTATGGGTGTCGAGTCCACCAGTCTGTTATCAGCTATTGACAATGGTGCACTGTGTTTCTGTTTGCAGTGGAATTTGTGAATAGTTTCACAGTTCAATAGTATTTTTTAATTCTGTCTTCTTAACAGCCCATCATATCAGAGAGGCCCAAGAGAACACTGAAGGAAGAAAACAGATTTTTTAATGAGGATTGGGAATTGCAATATTATCTTGTTACCACTATACATAAAATAATTTGCTTGCTCTGTGATACTGCAATATCAACACTAAAGAAATTCAATGCTCATCAGCATCATAACACTCATAAGGACCACAAATATTTTAAATTAGAGGGAAAGGCATGAAAGGTTGCATTGCAGAAATTAAAAGATGAAAAGCAAAAGCAAAGACAATTCTTTCAAGCAGCAATAAGACCTGAGTTAATGCTACTGAAGCTACTTAGAAAGCACCTTGTATACTGGGAAAAAAAGGGAAGCCATTCAGTGATCAAGAAATTGTGAAAGAATGTGCTGTTGAAGTGGTAGGATGTGTAGACCCCAACAATGTTTCAAAATACAAATAACTGTCTCTTTCAAAGAGAGCCATAAGTGATCAGCAGCATGAATTACCCTTCAACTTAACAGAAGAACTTCATGCAATACTTTAAAAGGAAAATGTATCTTATTCAGTCACTTTGGATGAATCAACTGATACTATTGACTCAGCACAGGTTTTATACTTTATTTGGGTCATAATGGAAGATTTTCTTTGCAATAAAGAGTTACTTGCTTTGGGCACTCTTGTGAACAGAACACAGGGAATAGATATCTTTAACAACTTTCAAGATAAATGTCATGAAGTTGGACCAAATTTGGCAAATTTAGTGAGTGTATATATAGACAGTACTCCTTCCATGACAGGAAAACATGAAAGGTTTATTGCACAGATTAAAAAAAAAAAGTACCAACACATACAGATGCTCTCCTTTCTTACATTGTATCTTGCATCAGCAAAATCTCTGTGCAAAAGCTACTATTTTAAGTGACACTTTGCAACAAGTTATACGTATTGCTAACTATATTCATGCAAATGCAACATGATATTGTCAGTTCCCTAACATGCTAAAGTTGAACAATGAGTTATTCAATGTGGATTTGCTGTATCATTCTAAAGTGCATTGGCTATAACAGGGACAGGTGTTAGCCAAAATTTTATCTCTGTGAGAACAGATAGTTAAATTTTATGAAGAACAGAATCAGCAATGTGAATTATTGAAAGAAGATTTCTGTAGAAATTCAACATTTTTGTGTGATATGTGAAATCAAAACAACATTAATATGTATTTGCAAGGTAAAACTAAGTCTACATATGATATGTAGCAAAAAATCCAAGCATTTTGAGAAAAGCTATCTTTTTTGAAAACGCTTCTTGAAAAAGAAATTTCCAGTGAACATTTTCCCTAGTTAGTAAAGGTCACTGATGAATGGGATGATATGTGTGAATCGTTTCAAGAATACATAGCTGTTATAGACCTAGTAATTGGAGAATACAATGAAAGGTTCCCTGACTTTGAGAATCATGACATCACACTCAAATTAGCATTTCAGCCTCACCTAGTTGATATCATCAAAGCACATGGTGAGCATTGTAGAGGTGAGGGGCATACCTCTAATCCTTGCTAGGGAGAGGCAAAGATATGAAATGTAACCAAAATGTTTGTACTCTCATAGTTTCCTGAAATAAAAAAAGAAGAACTTCAGATGGAATTGATTGAGCTCTCAATAGATGACATTTTAAAGTTATTGTTTGATACTAAGAAAGATCCACCTGAAATATGGAAGAATGTAGTAGAATACACACACCTTTGGCAACATGCCCAAAAAATGCTTTCGTGCTCTTCAACCACTTATTGCTGTGAATCTACATTCTCCTACCTAACCCAAATCAAGACACTCTTAAGGTCACAAATGACTGATGCCCACCTAGAGGATCAACTGAAACTTTGGACCTCCATGGTGCAATGAAATCTTCAAATGCTTTCCAACAAAAAGCAGACCTAACAAAGTCATAAAAAGATTGGTCAACTTTAAAATTACCAAATAGTTGCCATTTTTTGATATTAAGTACATAGTAGTTAGATTTTTGCAAAATAACATACATTTTAAAGTATATCTAATTGAATTTCTAGAATGCAGTCTTATTTGATTAAAGCTAAATTAATGAGGTCTTCCAACATGAAAAGCTTACCCCACCCTGTACTATCTTCTTCTATAGTATCCTGTGTAGACAGTAAAAAGTGGGATATAGGTAGGGTAATTTAGAGTAGCTATATATTAAAATTAAACCTTTATTTATTTTGACTTAGTGATGTGTGTCTTGCCTAAAGGACTGTTCACCTGAAAAATCCTTTTGTAAATCATTAGAGGTTATACAAATATCTCAATGGCCTATGTCATGAAACAACACACCAATAATGTATTTAATTCAGCAAGCATTTTGAATATTCTGTTGATAATAAGAACTTAAATGACAATTCAACTGCAGCAGAGGTCATGGTAACAGCCAGTGAGAGGTGGAGTGGAGGCTCACCACTCTCTGCTTTACTCCCTCTTCCAAAGTCTCTTCATTTATCCTGAAAGATGACTAATCCAATGTGTTAAATGCAGCTGGATTCTTCTTCCTGTAGGTCACTTGATGACATCCCCCAAAAAGTATCCTGTTGTAAATTTAAAACTTCTGTTGATTAAATTCAAACCCCATAGACAGTACTTCAAATGCAGAAATTTAGGTAAGAAAGATTAGTCTAACTCCTTTAGAAAGCAAACTACCTTCTGTAAAATTTTGTATTAACTTTTTTAGATTTCCATTCACTCTATTCTGTGACTGAAAGACGAAATTTCTTCCTTGTCAACAGAAAAGTGACTTATCTGAATTCTCTGATCCTGGAATAGATATAGACTATAGCTTCAATCTTTTTCTCTTGGTTTTAGGAAGATGTTCATTCCAAAATCTTTCAATGTCTTACTTTTATCTGTAAATAATTTCTATCATAGTATTCAAACAATTTAACATCCCTATAAAGTGGTAAATAGAAAGTGGTAAATTCCCTTAATAATAATATTTTAGAGGCCACTGTGGGATATGTGATGAGTCATCAAGTTGGAGGTATGTATTTCTTATAGATGTGAAGTGGTTTGGAGAAGTAAGGAACATGCTAACACATTGGTAAAGATATAGTTTAGCATAAGTCTTGCTTATAGCATAGGAACCGAAGTTGGAGGCAAAAGCATGACAGAAAAATTCAATTAGTTTGCAAAATCAACGAAAACAGACAGGAAATTCTTCACTCCCTGCCGATTTCTTTGTATGAAAAATAGCAGAAAAATAATTTTTACATGAAAGATTATAAAAAACCTAAATTGTCCTGAAAGCAAGTTTCCAGCTGAGGTATCAGGCCTCACCTGCCTTTGACTGCATTATGAATCAGTGATTTTTTTTCATAAGCATTTTCTCATATGCAATAAACAGCTTGACCGTTTGTATGTAGAAGTAGACTTCATTATAATATTGTCTTGTCCTCCTACATTGCTTCATTACTTTAAAAAAACTGAATTTTCATTCATTCTCTTACCATTATAAGTGTCTCATGGGTAGAGATTAATTTCTGAAAGCCATAAAAAATTAATTCAGTTCATAATGGAAGAACTGGTTTGAATTACATTATCAGAGCCTTTCTTGATATGCCTGTCCATTAAAATAAAACAGAACAGTTGAGAAACTCCCATTAAACCATAAAAGAAAATTTTTAAGTTATCAGCTTGAAGAACTGACTTTATTACTGTGTCATTCAATATGCCTAAGCAATAGATCTATTCTTCTAAATCCTGAATAAATAACCCATTAAAAAATCATACCCAAATGGTTTTCAACTAGAAAGAATAGCCACTAAGTAATACAAACCAACCAAATGCATGAAGGGTTTAAATTTAAAAATTTAAGAACACTCAACAAAACATTTTATACTTTCTTCTATAAAATAAGCAGAAAAGAAAAATCTTCTTTCAAGTCTCCACACATCATGCCACAAACCATAAGTATTTTTACAGATAAAGTGCCAAGAGAAGGATCATTCAAATGCCTAAGAAATTATTTTTACTAGGTTCTGAGTGGAATCTTAGACATGGAAGTTTATTTATATTAAATGCTAATCAAGAAGCCAGAGGAACTGAGAGTAGAAGCCCCAAATTTCTGTCTAAGAAGGGGTTAATTCTCAATAATGTGATTGGAAGAGGTCTTTGGAACTGAATTGGCAAAGTACCCTGCATAAGACCCAGAATTCATGACTTATCCACATCAAAGAAGAAGGAATGAATTTTGGAGGGGACGGGGGAGTTATTAATGACACTGTTCATGGTACCTGGAGTCAGAAGATGTAGAAGAAAACTGGAAACAAAGAAAGAAAGAAAAACAATCATGGTCTCCACATGAACTATATGCATATAACTGTTCAGCTTTAATCATTCAGGAGAAACTGGTTCAGCTAGCCAGTATCTTTACAAAATTAAATTCCCTATTAAATCCCTTAACAATTACTGCCTCTTGCCTGTAAAGAGGCAATCCTCAGAGGCCAGTTGAAAGACTTGTCCTGGATTTGAATGTTGTTTCTCTACTTATTGGGTGCTCCACTTGGAGCAAGTTACTTAGCCTCTCTCAGATCCATTTTCCTCATCTTTAAAGTAGAGATACTAATAATCAGCTCTTAGGATGGTACTTGGAACATAATAAGCACTCAATAAATGAAATTGATGATGGAATGAAAGCTTAACTTGCACGGGTTGTGTAAGACCAAAATAAGAGAGTGTATGACCCCTGGTATGGATGCAACAAAAATGAATTCTCTTTCCATTCCACAACTCCCACCATCATCACAACTTCCCCCCTGTTCCTTAATGGAGCAAAGTAAAATAAGTCACTTGTTTAAGGCAAATCTCTACTTATTTCAGTTCTTTTCTATACCCCAAAGAGCAGGCCAGTGAGGGAGGTGGGAAGAGAAGAGATAGTAATAGGAAATCAAGAGATTCCTTCCCTTTCCTCCCTAAGTCTCTTCCACATAGGCAGGAGCAAGCACAGCCAGGCAGAGCTGTTATCAGAAGCTTCCTCTGAGCCTAGCCTGTCCCAAACTCTGATGATCTCTCTTGGCCAACAGTGAACAGAGGCTTGGATCCAGGCTCTCGACACATGAGACATGGGTAAGCATGTGCAGTGACCAGTGATGAGGCTATGACTTTGCTGCTAGGGCCTGGAAATGGGTAACCGTGGTCAACACCTAGCACTAGCCTTTCCTTCTCTAGTATCTGTCAAGAAGGATACCTCACAAGACCTCCAAGCTCTAAAAAATACAGTCACAGATGACTCGTGCCTCATCAAAACACTTACAATCACAGGAATATTCCTGGCCCTTTGTGACATTGGAGGCAGACAGAGTGAGCTGGGAATGAACAGCTGCACCCAGCATGATTTCTGAGGCTCCTGGTATGTATTGAGCTTGCTGAAGTCCTGGGAAACCTGGTTTGAAGTGCATCATTATGTTCAATAGTATTATGGCATTACCACTACCTTTGTCCTTTTTACTGTAGCAGAATTGAGTAAACAAGAAAGAAAGAATATTTTAACACATTGGTAACTCATGTTCTCCTTGACAACAGGAGGGATAAACTCAACTCATCAGAACCACAATGGCTTTATGAAGGATACTGTCACCTAAAAATGATACAGAGCAAACATTGATAAAGGGCATTCTTTCTCAGTCCATCTTTCTGCCCTTATTAAATTCACCTCCTATGAAGTAAGAACTCAAAAAGATCAGCATTAAAGATTTTGTGTGTCTTTGTAACACCCCTGAGCAGCACATGTTATCACATTGGCTACAGATATATTCTAAACATACATAAAAATAATATAAATAGAAGAAAATACTTCTTTACAGGAATGGGGAGAGAACAAGGGCTGTGGAGAGACAAATAGCCCTCCCAATCTTAAAGGAAACTCGTTAGCAATGAATTAATAGCATGAGACTAGAAAATGGGGAGAAAAATGTATCTTCCTAAATTCCAATCCTCTTTTCCTATCTCTTTTTGTCAAACTATTTCTTCTTCCTCTTCCGTGATGTGTGTAAGTGGTTCACTGTGCCTAACTGTTGCAGAAAAGCATTGATTGACACAGGAGGCAAGATGCTAACATCCCAGGATCACTGGCTGCGGGCCTGCTGAAATGGAGATGTAAAGTACGTATTCCTTCAGCGTGTCTTTCAGAACAGCATTTTAGCCATCAAAAAGCTTTCACATCAGGCAGACTTCAGTTTTAATCATAAATCTTCCCTTACTATTTGTGTGGCCTTGGAAAATTTACTTAAACTTTTCGACCCTCAATTTTCCTTCTATAAATGAGATTTGGGAAAAAAATAGTATCATGGGGGTTTAAATGTAATAACATATATCTGGGGATATAGAGAAAATATTTTTATGTTTCTGCACAGTGAGGGCTTTCTGAGAAATCTTTAACTTGGGCCTAGGCTAAAAACAGTCCTTGGAAGTTAGTTTCTGACTGATTTAGACAGTGAGAGAACTCAAGTGTTAGACACCCTGGGTTATATAGCTGGAGATCCTCATCTTATCTCTCCCCTGGATGGATTTATTTACATTCCAAAAGCTTACATTAAGAACTCAGGATCCTTCCCATTACATTTCCAGGGAGGCTTTCCCATGGGAGGAGGGAGAAAGCATATATAAGAACCCATATTTATTTTTTCAGGCTTCTTACCTAAAATGCAGACTCCCATGTGTAGGGTTTTAATCTATCTGGCTCTTATCATTAGCTGTAAATAAATAATAATAATAATATGCTTTGCCTCAGAAACTTCAAGATAATATTAATAAATGTGAATTCTTTTAAACTTCACAAAACAAATTATCTGGCAGAGTAGTAAATGTAGATATTTAATCAATGGTAGTCTTTTTTTTTCAAGTTGGCTTTTTAAACAAAATTGTAATCACAGCAACTCATCTTGAGATGTGTAGTTTTCTTTCCCAGCCAGGATTTCAGTATTAGATGTATAGCTGAATCTTACATCAATAACATTTGACTGTCACATAGCCATTATCTGAAACAGATAAATTAGGCACAATTGTTCATATTGCAAATAGACTTTTCACTTCCTAATAGAAATTTGACACAAATAAAGGTCATTATTACAAGTTAATAAAATTTCATCTTTTATTTAAAATGCACTACAATGAAATATTCCCTTTTGGTATATCCAAATTTGTAATGCATTTGGAAATTATTATCTACAGAAGCTCCAAGGAACAACAGTAGCTATAAAAACTATATACACTGATTGTTGTACTAGTTGCGATGTTAGTAGTAATAATCAAGTACTAGCAATAACTATAGCAAAAACAATAATAATTAACATTTATTAAGTATCTAGTAAATGCCAGATATGTGTTAGTTTACATCTTGTATTTTGTTTCATACTCACAAGATTCTGTTACATGTCCTCTATTTTGCAAATGAGAAAAATGAGTTTTAATAAGGCCAAGTAATCTGTCCAACATTATGCAGATATTAAACAGCTGAAACTTTAACACAGACCTCCTTGAGGCACAGACAATACACATAATCATTGTGCACCCACCCCTACCCCCTGTCAGGGGATAATCTGATAGAAATTTTGGTAATCTTGGGGCAAAAAAGGCTGCTGGATTGAGCTATATTAGACTTAGGACTTTGGCTTCTAACATTTCCTAGATATCATCTTTAACATCTTCGAAACAAGTAAACAACCATGGAAAGACTTGTAATTACTGTAAATTATCAGAAAGGGAAAGGAATTATTCACAGTCACAAATGAGTTGCTTATGATACTTTTGAGAAAAATAAGCTCTCCAGATAAGGAACTAGTCATGTGGGTATGTGCATGTGCTCAGATACACACACACCTTCATATGCTTTTGCACACAGATGCACACACAGATACACACTCACACACAGGTCTTTAACATTCAGATTTCCAAGGGAAAAAACTTTTTGTTCCCATAAAAATAAGCAGAGTTAGCATATCTCAGAATCTTCTTCAGTGTCTTTTTATCTTTCCTGTTATAATACAAAGTGTCTGCCTAGGAGCATTTGCCCCCCCCCCAACCGTGGTATTTGTCATCTATGTGAATAATTTCAGTTGCTAAGTGGAAACTCCTTATTTCAATTGACAGTCTAGCTCATCTGATGCTTTCAGATAATGAAGTGTGTAAGCTCTTCTGCCTTTGTTGGTTAGATGTAGGGCCAGCCTGCCACAGTAGATGGGGAGCAGATAGAAATTAATTCCTCTCAAGATAAAATCACTCTAAGCCATAACGACTTTATCAGTTTTACAAATTAGAGATAAATGAGAATAAATCATTTAAAAGATTATATTGAAATAAAGGATCTTATATAAAAGTCAGAAGACAGACAAATAGAAGAAAAAACAAGATGTTGAAAGAAGTTGGAGGATAAATTAGCCTATCTGTTATATTACCTAGAATCATACTTGTCAAATCCTTCTTTATTAATTACAGCATGCTCAATCAGAGACAGCAGAAAAATAGTCATAATGGAGTGTAGAGATGGAGGGAAAGCTTCCCTTCCACCCTTTCTGAAGGTTCACTAGAATGAACTGACAATAGACAAATTAACAGGAGAAAAGGCATACAATTTTATTAACATGCATTAGCACAGGAGCCATACAAAACATGAGACTCAAAGGAAGGCCAGATGGTTGGGGCTTAAATATCCTTTCCATGGAGGGAAGGCGTGTGGGGGGCTGTGGGTGATTTTAGAGGGGCAGTCAATGATTTTAGGGGAAATGAATGGGCCTGAAGACCAGACAATGGCTTGTGAATTATTTTCTTTGAACACTGAAGGGACAAAGCACAGCCAAGTTTTTGTGCTAAAGGAAGGTGAGGGGCAGAACTCCACTATGAACAAAGGTAGTTTTATTATGCAGATAAAGTCTACCAGGTAATATCTTGTGGCTGCCTCAGAAGAATAGGGAAAAGTAGGTCTGGATGTGGTGACAACTTTTAGTCAATTTTCTTCTCTGGTGGTTACTCTTTCCTGGATTCCTAAGAAGGGGGTTTAAGATAATTGCATTTCTGTTAGCAAGAAGTTTCCCCAGTCAGATAAGGAAATTCCAGAAAGAGCCCTTCCCTGCAATTGGAGGGGAGAAACAAGAGAAATTTAGATAGTCCTTGATTCTGAGGCAGTTTCTAAGGTCTTCTGATTTCTTTTAATTCAGACATAGTAGGCATGTCAAATCACTACCCTTGGGGTATTACTCTCTGAGCTCCAACAGGAGCTAGGAATCATTTCATTAGAGTCACATTTAAACTGATGCTTTAGGGGTGAAAACTTTGAAGTTAGTGAAATATCAAGAAAAAGCTGTTTTGGCACTAATTTGTTAGTGCAGAGTAGCAAAGACTTATGATCCAACACATAATATAAAAAGCAATCTGAATATCTGCCCTATGCATATAAAAATGTGTTTATGAACAGAATCTTCTTACCAGTAA
Organism: Lepilemur ruficaudatus; assembly: GCA_963574885.1. Lineage (NCBI taxonomy): Eukaryota > Metazoa > Chordata > Mammalia > Primates > Lepilemuridae > Lepilemur > Lepilemur ruficaudatus. The sequence continues at coordinate 11,886 of CAUYRT010057068.1, read as the reverse complement.
ATGGAGGAAAGTATGAATCTAAGAATTGATTGTCCTCCAGTTTGAGATCAATTGGGAAAATCCAGTTGTCTGCCCAACCTTGATGACTGTTTATTTGTATTTCATTCAACTTTTCCCAGCACTGTCTCACATAAACATATCTGTCCTCTGGAAAAACATGAATACATAGAGAGAACTGGAAAGAACCACTCATGTTCATCTCCAATGCATGGCTAATATCTGAACTATTAGCTTGGTCTTATAATTAAAATCCAAGGATAGCAGAACAAAGTTCTCTCCCCAGTAGATTTTCACAAGACTTGTTATAAAAGGCTAGTTGAGGCCGGGTGCGGTGGCTCACGCCTGTAATCCTAGCACTCTGGGAGGCTGAGGCAGGCGGATAGCTCAAGGTCAGGAGTTCGAAACCAGCCTGACCAAGAGCGAGATCCTGTCTCAACTAAAAATAGAAACAAATTAATTGGCCAATTAAAAAATGTATTAAAAAAATTAGCCAGGCATGGTGGTGCATGCCTGTAGTCCCAGCTACTCGGGAGGCTGAGGCAGAAGGATCGCTTGAGCCCAGGAGTGTGAGGTTGTTGTGAGCTAGGCAGACACCATGGCACTCCAGCCCAGGCAGCACAGTGAGACTCTGTCTCAAAAAAAAAAAAAAAAAAGGATAGTTGCTTATCATAAAATCCTAAAGTTGCTGTAGAATTTATATACAGTTCCTTCAAATCTTTGCCACTCCCCAATGAGATAGGTGCTATGATCCATCATCACAGGGAGGAAACTGAAACCACGTTAACTGTCCAAGGTTACATTAGAATGGTAGAACCAGTATTTGAAGCCAATGCTTTTCACTTCATTCAAGCCCCTTGGAACCTTGTAATTTTAAGTGTGGCAACAAATCTTCCGCTAAGTGATAAAATAGCACTTAGAGCCTCTAGGTTTTCTCAAATGAGTCTCTTTTCAGAACAGAAATCCCCAGGCACCTGAAAAAGGAAAACATACCAAAACAACCTCGAGGGCTTGATGCTTACTTAAATAGCAAGATGCTTCAGTAAAAGAAGCTAATGCTGCCAGGAAGTGTCAAATTTTCTCCAAAATGTCAAGGTGAAGCCAAATAAAGCTCTCAGCAGCATTACTGATAATGAAAATCATAAACAATTTCCTGCCTCCACTGTCTCTTGTTAATACTTTTGTCATGCAGATTACCCCAATTTGATTTCATGATTTTTCTTTCTGTTGTTGCCAAGAATTATAAACACAATGAGATATATAATAAAGTGGTGTTCTGGGTCTTTTATTGTCATTATTATTCTCATTCAGTTTTGGAAATTAGATTTGACTTCACTGGCAAAGAGCAGAGCCCTCCATCTTTTCACAAAACAGCATCCCAGTCAGAAATCCCCTGCTGTGCCCCCTCTTATTCATCAGCTTTGCAAAGCTGCCCTGGAGGAAGCATCATAGCAAGCAGAGAAACACCTGTAAAATTCATTAAACTCTCTCCTGAGAACGATGTTTCTTTGGGATGGAGTCACATTTATTAGGAGATAAACATGCGCTTTGGGGCATTCAATTTATTGATAAGTGTGCTTGATAGCTCAGTAGTCTCTCCGTAACCTTCATACGCGAACATCTTTTTATTCTAAACAGGCCATGTCAGAATTAGCTTAATAGCACTTATCCTAAGGTAGGGACCAGCTGGGTACATGAAAAGTAGTAAGGCATCCCCAAAATATGTATATCCTGTTTTTGAGCCAGGCACCCTAATTTGAATTTGAGCTCTATCCTGAATTAGCTACATATTCTTAGACAACCTACTAAGCCTCTATTTAATTTCTACCTATTAAATGGAGCTAATAGGGCAGTTGTGAGTATAAAATGAGATGTCTTAAAGTACTTACTATAATGATTGGCACTTACTATAAACTTAAAATAAATGAGGCTGGGCACGGTGGCTCACGCCTGTATTCCTAGCACTCTGGGAGGCCGAAGTGGGAGGATCACTCAAGGTCAGGAGTTCGAAACCAGCCTGAGCAAGAGTGAAACCCTGTCTCTACTATAAATTGAAAGGAATTAATTGGCCAACTAAACAAAATGTAAAAAATTAGCGGGGCATGGTGGCGCATGCCTGTAGTCCCAGCTACTCGGGAGGCTGAGGTAGAAGTATTCCTTGAGCCCAGGAGTTTGAGGTTGCTGTGAGCTAGGCTGACACCACGGCTCTCACTCTAGCCTGGGCAACAGAGTGAGACTCTGTCTCAAAAAAAAAAATGTGTGTTTATATCTATATATAAAATTTAGAAACATTGGCAAAGTGTAAAAGGATGCTGTTGCCAAAATTAAGGATTTTATGGCTGGATAAGTTGGGAAACACAGGTAAAAACAAAGTAAAACAGATTTTTTTAACTAAAAATGTCCTAAAACTTTTATTATGTTAATGTGCATTAGAAACCTGCTAGAGTGAGCTGTAATTTAAAAAAAAAAACAATTGAAATTCACAAATGACAATCAGGCAGCTGAAGAGAGACACCCAAATGTCAAGTTTCCACCTCAATCTGAAAGAACAAATACTAAAGACAAGCAGAACAGGCCCATGATAAAGAACACAGTAGATTCAGACAAAAATTTTTCTAGGGCAAAATACCTAAATTGAAGTTGTCAACTAGGCCTGTGCATTTACCCAGTCCCTTTGGAAAACGTTGGTATGGGGAAGGGTGACAGAGAAACCAAGATTTGAGAGGTATCTGGAGTATGCCACTGTACACGCTTGGGCTCCCTTTCCTCAGTTGTTTCCTCAGAAGAAACAACTTCTTGAATCTAGTGGTGACAGGAAGGGGCCAAGATGATGGACTAGAAGCAGCCTGCACAAGCTGCTCTCCCAGAAAGGACTGAAAGTGGTGAGTGGATATTCACCTACAGATTGATTATCTAAGAGAGAACATTGGGAATCAACAGAGAGGCTCCCAAAGTGAAGGAGAGGGACGTGAGGGAACCTGTTCAGTAGAATGAGAGGTAGGTGGGAAGGTGCCTACATGTAGGAAAGGAACAGAAGAGAGAACCCCAGGGTTCCACATGTCCCCACAGACAGTGCAATGTGAGCTGTAGAAGGGACCTTCCACCACAGCAGGTCACCAGAGTGACACAGGTAGCTGATTGAAGATTGTGCAGTGGCATTGCTCTGAAGAGAAAGCACAATGCAATCCCACTGGCTTACAAACCCTGGGCATTGTGGCTGGTGCCATTTTAAGATCCCAGCCCCAGAGCATTGGGTCTACCCAATGATGCCTCCCCATCAACCCTGCCAAGATGGGGAGGGAATGGGGAGGACAGGCATTCTTGTGGGTCCCATGGGTGGGTGCCACACAGCACCACCACCACCAGGGGACCTGGTCAGGGTGAATGCTTGGGCCACTGCATGCCAATCCCTGCTGCCACTGATGGATCTGGGGAGGACAGTGCTGAAGGCAGGATGAGCCAACAAGTGCCAACACCAGAGGACCTGGGTGTGACACCATTCAAGCTGCCACAAACTAACAAACACCACTGTAGGTGGAGAGATCACTCATGCCATAGCACACTAAGCACCTGTGACAACCACAGGGGAACTGTGAGACATAGGAGAGTAGCAATGTTAAAAGCTCACAGTACATCGACTCCTCTCCCGCCTGGGGAAACTTCTGGATTAGGTCTCAAGTGTGCCATCCAGAGATCTCTCCTTTTCTTCACTAAGCAACAGAGTTTTCAGCAAAGGTCAACAGGTGCACCACAAACCTATCTGTCTTGGGCTGAGATAAGAGGTTTCAGATTAGAAGGAACCAGCATATGAACTCTCACAGCTTGAAAAAAATAGGCTGTTTCAATAGCCCCAAAAGATCACAACAGTTCTCCATCAAAGGCCTCTAACCAAAGAAAATTGTTGAAATATCAAATATGGAATTCAGAATATAGATGGCAAATAAGATAAACAAGATTAATGAGAAAGCTGAAAACCAACACAAAGAAACAATAATAATAATAATTCAGGACATGAATAAAAAATTCAGTAAAGAGATAGATCACATAAGAAAAGATATAACAGAACTTCTGGAAATGAAAAAGTCATCTGGGGAATTTCAAAATACAGTGGAAAGTTTTAACAACAACCTAGACTAACAGAAGAAAGAATTTCAGAGCTTGAAGACAAAGCTTTCAAATTAACCCAGTCAGCCAAACATAAAGGACAAAGAATCAAGAGGAATGAACAAAGTTGATGAGAAATAGGGGATTATGCAAAACAGCCAAATATATGAATTCTACATGTTCCTATGGGTGAAGAATAAAAAGCAAAAGGCATAGAAAATCTAATTGAGGAAAACTTCCCTGTTATTGCTAGAGTTTTAGATATCCAGGTACAAGGTCATTGAACATCTAGAAGATTTATGGCAAATAGGATATTACCAAGACACACAGTCATCAGTATGGTCAAAGTCAAAGTAAAGGCGAAAATCCTGTAAGCTTCAAGATGAAAGCAACAAGTAACTTATGAAGGAAAACCCATCAGACTAATGGCAGACTTCTCAGCAGAAATCTAACAAACCAGAAGGGATTAAGGTCCCATTTTTATTCTTCTTTAACAGAATAATGTCCAGCGAAGAATTTTGTATACTACAAAACTAAGTTTCATAAATGAAGGAGAAATAAAGTCTTTCCCAGACAAGAAAACACTAAGAGAATTTGTCACCACTAGACTTGCCCTAAAAGAAATGCTAATCAGTCAATACCAATTTGATGGTGAGTACAGGTGGAACCCATTCTTCGGGTCTTGTGTCACCTCACTTTGAATAATGGGCATAAAAAAAAAAACCTAAAAACAAAACAAAACAAAAAAAAAGAAATGCTTAAAAGTCCTCTATACAAGGAAAACAACAATTGATATTCCACAGTGTAAAAACATCTGAAGCTCACAGTAAACACAGGAGAGAAAACAAAGCAACTAGGTAGCAATCAGCATGATGAACAAAACAGTATCTCACTTATAAATACTAAATTAAGTGTAAACAGTCTTAATGTTCTACTTAAAAAATATAGATTGGCTGAATGGAAAAAGAACACAAGCCAAATATAAGCTGGCTCCAAGAAACCCATTTAAATCAAAAAGATTCTCATAGACTCAAGGTAAAGGGATGGGAAGAAATATTTCACACAAATGGAAATCAAAAGCAACCAGGAGTAGCTATTCTCATAGCAGATGAAATAGACTTTAAAACAACAATGGTAAAAAAAAAATACAAAGACAGTTGTTATATAATGATAAAGGGAGCAATTCATCAAAAAGATATAACAATGCTATATGTAAGTGTATGTAACACAGTAGATCCCTGATTCAGAAAACAAATATTTCTAGATCTAAGCAAAGAAATAAATAGCAACATCATAATAATCAGGACTTCAACACTCCGCTGATGGAACTGGATAGATCATCAAGGCATAAAATCAACAAAGAAACACTGGATTTAGATGGCATTCTAGAACAAATGAAACTAACAGACATTTACAGAACATTGCACCCCAAAACTGCAGAATATACATTCTTCTCATTAGTACATGAGACATTTTTCAAGATAGATCATATGTTAGGCCACAAAACAAGTCTCAGCAAATTCAGAAAAAATGATATCATACCATGTATATTCTCAGATCATGGTGGAATAAAACTGGAAATCAATTCCAAGAGAAACTCTCAAAACTGCACAAATACATAGAAATTAAACAATCTGCTGCTAAACAATATTTAGGTCAATGATGAAATTAAGATGGAAATCAAAACATTTTTTGAATTGAGTAACAAAGATGACATAAGCTTCCAAAATTCTGGGATACAGTAAAAGCGGTGCTAAGCAGGAGGTTGATAGCCTTAAATGTCTACATAAAAAAGACAGAAAAATCAGAAAATGACAACCTAATGTCACACCTCAAGGAACTAGAAAAAGAATAACAAACCAAACCCAAAGCTATCAAAAGAACAGAACTATCAAAGATCAGAGTGTAACTAAATGAAATAGGAACCAAAAAGACAATATGCAAAGGACCAACAAAACAAAAAGTTGGTTCTCTGAAAAAATGAAATCAATAGACCACTAGCAAGATGAACCAGAAATAGAAGAGACAGGACTCAAATAAGCTAAATCATAAATGAAAAAAGAGATATTACAAGAGATACCACAGAAATACAAAATATCATCCATGATTAATAGTAAAATGTCTACACACACAAACTAGACAATCTGGGGAAATGGATAAATTTTTGGAAAACACAACCCTTCCAAGCTTGAATCAAGAAGTTGAAATCCTGAACAGACAAATAATAAGTAGAGAGATTCAAAAAGTAATAAAAAAAAAAATCTCCCAAAAACGAAAACAAAAAAAAAAGCCCTGGACTAGATGGATTCTATCAGGCCTGCAAAGAAGAACTGCTACCAATCCTACTGAAACTGTTCTGTAACATCAAGAGGAGGGAATCCTCCCTAATTCATTCTATAAAGCCAGTATCACTTTGATACTAAAGCCAAGAAAGAACACAACAAAAAAAGAAAACTACAGATCAATACCCCTCATTAATACTGATGTAAATAATCCTCAATAAAATATTATCCAACTGAATTCAATAGCACATCAAAAGATAAATCAGCATGATAAAGTGGGTTTTATCTCAGGGATGCAAAGAAGTTTCAATATATAAAAATCAATAAATGTGATTTACCACATAAACCAAATTAAAAACAAAACCATATCATCTCAATAGATACAGAAAAAGTATACAATAAAATCCCGTACACCTTCACAGTAAAAACCCTCAACAAACTAGGCATAGAAAGAACATACCTCAAAATAATAAAAGTCATATGTGACAAACCCAGAGCCAGCATCATGCTGTATGGGGAAAAATAGAAAGAACTAGAGCAAGACAATTATTCCCAATGTCACTACTTCACTTCTGTTCAACATAGTACTGGAAGTCCTTGCCAGAGCAATCATGTAAGAGATAGAAATAAACACCATGCATATTGGGAAAAAGGAGGTCAAATTTCTCTGTTTGCTCCATGATATAACCCTCTATATACAAAACCATAAAGACTCCACCTAAAGACTTCTAGAATTAATAAATAAATTCATTAATGTCTGAGGCTACAAAATTAATTTATACAAATCAGCAGCATTTCTATATACTAATAGGAGTCAAGCTGAGAGTCAAATCAAGAACTCAATACCATTTAAAATAAATGCAAAGCAAATAAAATACTTAGGAATATACTTAACCACGGAGGAAAAGATATACTGGGGAAAGGATGCCTTATTCAATAAATTGTGCTGGGAAAATTAGATACAGAAAAATGAAGCAGAAATCATATCTATTGCCATATACAAAAATTAACTCAAAATAGGTTAAAGGCTTAAATGTAAGGCAAGAAACAATAAAAATTCTAGAAGAAAAATGTAGAAAAACTCTTCTAGAGATAGGCTGGGAAAAGAATTTATGACTAAGACACCAAATACAAATAAAGCAGCAACAAAAATAAATAATTGGGAGTTAATTAAATTAAAAAGCTTCTTCACAGCAAAGGAAATAATTAACAGAGTAAACAGGCAACCTACAGAATGGGAGAAAATATTCACAATCTATACATGCAACAAAGGACTAATTTCCAGAATCTACAAAGAACTGAAATAAAACAGCAAGGAAAAACAAACAATCTCATCAAAAAGTGAGCACAAGACATGAATAGAAATTTTTCAGAATAAGACAGAGAAATGGCCAACAGACATATAAAAAAATGTTCAACATCATTAATCATCAGGGCAAAGAAAATTAAAACCACAATGAGATACCATCTTACCCCTATCAGAATGGTCACTACTACTAAAAAGCAAAAAAAAAAAAAAAAAAAAAAGAAACAAACAAACAAACAAAACAGATGCTATCATGGTTGCAGAGAAAAAGCTATGCCTACATGCCTACACACTGTTGGTGGGATGCAAATTAGTACAACCTATGTGGAAAACAGTATGCAGATTCCTCAAAGAGCTAAAAGTAGATCTACCATTAATTCAGCAACCCCACTGCTAGGTATCTTCCCAAAGCAAAAGGAGTCATTATATCAAAAAGACACATATACCTGAATGTTTATCACAGCACAATTCACAATTGCAAAGATATGGAATCAATCTAAGTGCCATCAATTCATGAAAGGACAAAGACAGTGTTTTATATATACACACACCATGGAGTACTACTCACCCATAAAAATGAATGAAATAATGTCTTTTCTAGTAGCTTGGCTGGAACCGGAGACCATTATCCCCAGTGAAGTAGCTCAGAAATAGAAAAACAAATACTGCAATGTTCTCACTTATTAGTGGGAACTAAATTAGGAATACATAAAGTCACAAAGTGATGTAATACACATTGAAAACTAAGAAAGGGGGCAAGAGGAAGGACAGTGAGAGATGAAAAACTACCTATTGGTATAATGTACTCTGTTCTGGTGACAGGTACACTGAAATCCCTGACTTCAGCATGATCAGTCCATCCATGTAACAAAAAACACTTGTACTCCTTAAATTTTTTTGAAATAAAAATAAATAAATAAGTCTAGTAATGATGATGATTATGGCAGGACTAAACAAGATGCCATGTTTTTTAAAATAATAAACTATTAGGGATTGTTATATTGAATGCAAGCTGGAACCACTTAGCAATAAGCAGGTGAAGATAAAGTCAGCATTTATCTAAAAATTATTGAAATAATGCAATGGTAGCTTGCGATTCAAAGTGTGGTCTATGGACTAGAAATATCTGCATTATCAGACAGCTTGCTAGAAACACATCCCAGACCTGTGGAAACATAATCTCTTTTTTATACAGTAAGATATCTAGGTGATTCAGATACACACTGAGGTTTGAGAAGTATTGGAATAGCTTTATAGAAGGACACATTGAAAACCTGATAGAAGTTCGTCATAAAGAAATAAATCTAAAAATAAAATAAAACTTGAAAATTCTAAAACCCATTCATGTAGAATTTTTTAAAGTTTCTTTTTAATTACTCTTGCATTCAAAGAATTGCAAACACAAATTTCAGAATATTTAGAAAATAATGATTAAGCACTATATAGTCAGATCTTCTGAAATGCAGCTATGTGCTCAAAGGAAACTTCAACATGTTTAAAACCTAAAAGAAATATGAAAGAATAAATAAAAGCATTTATTTCAAGTCTGCAGAAAAATTCTAAGAAATGTTCAGGTTCTGTTTGGTTTTCAGCTAAAACCTTAGGGGTAGATGATAATTCCAAAGGTCTATTCAAGTTGAGTTTATAATGAGTGCATGCCAAATGACTCTGGGACCCCCAAAGAGCTATATGCCCTCTGTATAGTGTTAAAAGAAAAATAAACGCCATCCTGAAAAGGAGATAAGAAAAATTTTCTGTATCAACTTTGGCATTGGATGAAATGACAACAAAAAATAACAAAATTGTGAAATGTATAAAGTAAAAATAACTCAAAAAAACAATAATTATTATGGATATAAGTGGAATACCTATCCATCTAAAATGCAATGTGTTAGATTAAATTATTAAAATATCCAGATAGGATGCGGCAGGAGTAAGTGAAGAGAGTGACTTCTCACGTCAGGAGGCTTCCAAGACTAGGACTGCGAGCATATACCTTGGAAGTGACTTTGCCCTGGGAACTCGCTAGGGGTTTGGCAAGCACTGGTGAGACAGAGCCAGCGTTCTTCCCTGCAGCTGAACAGTTGGGACTCGGAGGGCTGGGGTAGCTGTGGGTTGGGAGCATGGATTGGAAGCTGCCAGTGTTTCCTACACCTGCCCTGGCTCTGCGGGCACCTGCTGGATCAGCTCTAAATTGGTGGCAGGACCGCTCTAACTAGGTGGCGGGTTGCCTTCCCGTGGCCTGGGGACACTGAGTATTGCTCTGGAGGCGTAGTCACAGTCCTCCTTCCTGTCCTAGTCCAGACAAGCGGGTCTGGCATTTGAAGATGGGGGAAATAGAAGGTTAGAGTCCTCTGATCCCCCAACCCAGCGAAAGCTCCTCCCATTCCCATGGCTCAAGTAGCTGTCTGAAGGGGTTTTAGAGGAGTTTGGTGCCATTCACCCCTGATATCCCAGGCTAGCCTTGGGCAGTTTCCCATCCCACCCAGAGGTCTGCACTCTGGGCCAAGGGAGTGGAACCCAACCAGGCATGGTGGAGTTGCAAGGAAGATAACCTCGCTAGTTGTGACCTGGGAAGACACTGCTGACCGCTCTCTCCTGTGACTCTGGCCTGGGGGTGTTGCGCCAAAGGGACTGACCTCTCCCCTGGATGGAGCTGGAAAGGAGACTGTTCTTCCTGAAACCCGGTCACCAGACTAGTTCCTCCCCTTTGCCTCCTCTTCCCTCCTTTACAACCTTCCTCAGTTCACCCAAGAAGTAACAGAATTTCTAAACAGACCAATATCAAGCTCAGAAATTGGAGCAGTAATTAATAACTTCCAAAAAATAAAATGTCCCAGACCTGATGGCTTCACCCCCGAGTTTTGCCAAACATACAAAGAAGAACTCACACCCATTCTTCAGAAATTATTTCACAACATTGAGAAGAATGGAACTCTTCTGAATTGATTCTATGAAATGAACATCACTTTGATTCCAAAACCAGGAAAGGACCCAACAAAAAAAGAAAATTACAGGCCAATATCCCTCATGAATATAGATGCAAAAATCCTCAACAAAATTTTAGCAAATACGATAAAACAGCACATCAAAAAATTAATTCATGACGATCAGATGGGCTTTATTCCAGGGATGCAAGGCTGGTTCAACATTCACAAATCTATAAATGGAATTCATCTCATAAATAAAAGCAAGAACAAAGACCATATGATTCTCTCAATAGATGCAGAAAAAGCATTTGACAAAGTCCAACATGCCTTTATGATAAAGACTCTTAACAAAATAGGCATAGGTGGCTCATACCTTAAAATGATCAAAACCGTCTATGACAAACCTATGGCCAACATCATACTAAATGGGGAAAAACTGAAATCATTCCCACTTCAAACTGGAACTAGACAAGGATGCCCACTTTCTCCTCTTCTGTTCAAAATAGTGCTCAAAGTCCTAGCAAAAGCAATTAGGCAAGAGGGTGTTATTAAGGGTATTCAAGTGGGTGCAGATGAGATCAAACACTCACTCTTTCCTGAATACATGATTTTATACCTGGAAAACCCCATGGATTCTTCCAAGAGACTCCAAGATTTGATAAATGAATTTGGTAAGGTCTCAGGCTATAAAATCAATGTGCACAAATCAGAGTCATTCATATATGCCAAAAAGAGTCAAGCTGAAACTCAAATCAAAAAAGCAATACCCTTTACTATAGTCCCACCAAAAATTGAATATCTAAGAACAAATTTAACAAAAGATACAAAAGACTTATACAAGGAATATTATGAAAGACTAAAAAATGAAATTGTGGAATATGGAAAAAGATAGAACAATCTACCTTGTTCATGGATTGGTAGAATCAATATTGTTAAAATGTCAATTTTACCTAAACTGATTTACAGAATAAATGCAATCCCCATCAAAGCACCAACTTCATTTTTTACAGACCTAGAAAAAATAATTCTTCACTTTGTATGGAACCAGAAAAGACCCTGTATAGCCAAAGCAATCTTAAGCAAAAAGAACAAACTGAGAGGCATCAGTCTTCCATACTGCAAGTTGTATTACAAAGCAATAATAATCAAATCAGCTTTTTATTGGCATAAGAACAGAACCACTGATCTTTGGAACAGGACTGAGAATCCAGAGATGAAACCATCTGCATGTGGCAACCTAATCTTTGATAAACCAGACAAAAATATA
>CAUYRT010057067.1:0-13430 GCA_963574885.1 Lepilemur ruficaudatus | reverse complement strand
CCTTGGCCTCCCAGAGTGCTAGGATTACAGGCATGAGCCACCCATTGTTATTGACTATAAGCAAATTTGAAATTTCAGCCTTATATAAAGTATAAACTAATACAGTGACAAAGAGATCATTGGCTGTCTGGTGAAGAACATGTGAATTGCAAAGAGGCACAAGGAACCTTTTGGAGATGATGGAAATGTTCTGTCTTTGATGTAGTGGGGTTTCACTTCAAAACTCACTGGAATCATATACTTGAAATGGGTGAAATTTATTGCGTGCAAATTATTCCTCAGAGCTAATAAGGAAAAGCGATTAAAATCAACATTTATTTTGATGTTACCAGTGAGTCTTAACTGATTTCTTTGCTCACTATTGCTTTATGTATTTTTCCCTCTTTGTCTTAGATTTTTAAAGAAAATCTTAAAAAATTAAAAATATACAATTATAGTAACTTTTTGAAATTTGGTCTGTGAGCTTGTTTTTTTTTTTTAAAAATTGAACAGATACATAGTTTTTTCTTCAAAAACAGAGGGGATTAAGACAATGTAGCTAAAACTCAAGTCCTCCTATCACCCATCTCCATCCTTTCCTCCCCTACTGAGCAGTTGCTACTATTTATGGATTTGATTTGTAAGTGTCTAGTCCATTAGCTAACACTCGTGTACATATATTAATAGAATTCTGTAACTCTCTTGAGTGTTTTAAATTTAAGCATATGCTATATATCAATCAGAGGTTACTTTTTTCCACTAGGTTTTTGAGATATAATTTCATTCCTTTTTAACTGCTGTTTATAGTTTTCCATTATGTATTCTATTTCTCCTTTGCCTTGTTTGTGGACACTTAAGTTGTTAGCATTTTTTTTCCTGTTGCTTTCAATTTGTTTATTGCATGACCAATTCTTCAGGTAGAATTTGAGGGTAGTACATTTTCTATATCCTTGTATGTGTGGAAGTGTCTTTAATTTGTTTTCTTGATTTGTTTGTTTTAGTTTATTGTCATTTTTTCCCAGTTTAGGATATATTATGTCATTTTTGGCCAATAAGATGTCTGATGTCAGTCATATTTCTCTGCCTTAGGTAACCTGTTTTATCTTTTTAGAAGCTGTAAGAAATTTTCTCTTTATTTTTGGTGTTCTAAAATTCTTCCCATTTGTGTCTAGGTATAGGATGTTTTCTCGTCTTTTTCAATCTAGGCACAAGACTCCTTTGTTATTTCTGTAAGCATCCTCTCACCACTCCCCTTTTCTTGTGCGATTCCAATTAGATTTGCTGATACTTCTGGTTCTGTCCCACATATCTCAACAATTGTTCATACATTTCCTGTCTGTCTTTTTGCCCAGTGTTGTAGAATACCTTGGCTTGATCTTTCAGCTCACTGAATTTTTCTTTAGCTTGACCATTTCTCTCTAGGTCAGCCCATCTACCATGTTTTCGTTTTGTTTGTTAACATCTTCATTGATATGTAATTGACATACAGTAGACTGCACATACTTAACGTGTAAATCTTGAGTTTTGCCAGACACGTGTATGTGTATACGAATACTATGCTCATGAAGCTATCACTCTAATGAAGATAATGAACATATTTCATCACCCCCAAAATTTCCTCTTGCCCTTCTTTGTAATCCATCTCTCTCCTCACTTTGCCAGGTGCCAGACAAAAATAGATCTGCGTTTTGACATTTCATATTAAATACAGTCATGTGTTCTGAGAAATGTGCTTGGGAGATTTTGTTGTCGTGTGAACATCACAGAGTGCACTTCCACAAACCTAGGTGGTATAGCCTACTACACAGCTAGGCTGTGTGGTATAGCCTATCACTCCTATGCTACAAACCTGGACAGCATGTTTCTGTACTGAACACAGTAGACAATTGTGACACAATGATAAATATTTGTGTATCTAAGCATAGAAAAGATACAGTAAAAATACTGTGTAAAGACTTTTAAAAAGGTACACCTGTTCCACAGACCCCCTAATAAATTAAAAAAAAAAGGTACACCTATATAGGGCCACTTACCCATGAGTGGAGCTTGCAGAACTGGACGTTTCTCTGGGTGAGTGAGTGTGAAGGCTAGGACATTGCCATATACTCTATAGACTCGGTAACACTGATCACTTAGGCTACACTAAATTTATTAAAAAAGTATTTTTCTTTCATCAATACTAAATTAACCTTAGCTCATTGTAACTTTTATAATTCATAAACTTAATTTTTTAAACCTTTTTATTCTGCTGTAGTAACACTTAGCTTAAAACACAGTGTATAACTGCACAAAAATATTTTCTTAATCTTAAATCCTTATTCTATATGCTTTTTTCTATTTTAAATTTTTTTTTTTTTTTACTTTTTAGTGTTTTTCATTAAAAACTAAGACTCAAATACACACATTAGCTTAGGCATACACAGGATTAGGACCATGATCATCAATATTACCTTCCTCCATCTCCATCTCTTGTCCCATTGGAAGGTCTTCCAGGGACAGTCACACACACAGAGCTGTCATCTATAACAATGCCTTCTTCTGGAATACCTCCTGAAGGACATGCCTGAGGCTGCTTTACAGTTAACTTTTTTTAGTAAGTAGAAGGAATATAAAATAACAAAAATTATAGTAAATACATAAACCAGTAAATAGTTGCTTATTATCATTATCAAGTGTTACACACTATACATAAATGTATGCTGTCCTTTTATCTGACTGACAGCACTGTTGGTTTGTTTACCTGACTGACAGCACTGTTGGTTTGTTTACACCAGCATCACTACAAACACACACTTGAGTAATGCATCATGCTACAACACTTTTACAGACAATAGGAATTTTTCAGCTCCCTATAATCTTGTGGGACCACCATTGTTAGGCAGTGCATGTCTGTATGTGGAATTAACACGGTATGTATTCTTTTTTTGGTGGGGGGAGGGTCTGATTTGTTTTACTCAGCATAATTATTTTGAGACCGATTTGTTTTTATGTGTATCCATAGTTCATTCTTTTTTATTGCTGATAGTATTCCATTGTATGAATATACTGGAATTTATTTATTAATGCATCTGTTGATGTACATTTGGGTTGTTTGCAGTTTTTAGTGACAAAGTTTCTGAACATTCATGTACCTTTCCCTGCTGTGTGAACATGTGCTTTCATTTTTCTTGGGTAAATATCTAGGAGTAGATTGACTGGACCCTGTGCTGGGTGTATATTGATAAATTTTTTTTAAATGGTCAAACTTTTCCCTTTTTTTTTTTTTTTTTTTTAAAAAAATATATTGACACCACTTCTGGGCCATACTTGGTATGCTCATTCTTTGAAATTTCTATCACTCTGGTGGGTATGTAGTGATAGCTTATTGTAGTTTTGATTTACCCTTGCCTGGTGACTGAACTTTTTTTATGAGGTTATTTTTGTGATCTTTGTATCTTTGGTGAAATTTCTATTCAAATCTTTTGCCCCTGTAAAAAAATGTGTTTTGTTGTGAGAGTTCATTATATATTCTAGATGCCAGTAAGTACTTTTGTTGGCTATATGTTTTGCAAATATTTTCTCCTGGTCTTTGGTTTGCTTTTTCATTTTCTTAAGTGTCTAGATTGTTCTTTAGTTTGATTCCTCTCCAGTTCAGCTTATTTGTCTACTAAGTTTCTTATTTCAATAACCAGAATAAGGAATCTGATTTGTAAAAATTATCCTTTTACCTTCTTACTCTATCTTTTAATTATGCTTATTTTTCCTTGTTCTGTTTGCTTTTGTAACTCAGTTTTTTCCAAAAGGTGTTACTTTCTTTGTTGAGTTTGGTGCTTTGTTGAATTAGTTTTATCTTGAATGTTTGATAATTATTGGTTCTGTGCTCCTCCTCTTTGTGTTTAGATTTACTTGTCACTGTATTCAGGGATGTAGGTAGCCTGTGTAGCCAAGAGCAGTGTAGGTATGGACGCTCTCTGCTCCTTTAGATTCTCACCAGCCCCTGCAGGACATTGCCTACTTTTCCAGCCCAAGCACCCAAGCTCCCTGTTCCCACTTCAAGCAGATGCTATTGCTAGTTGCTTGGCACCAGGGGCATGTGTGTGTTGTGGGGAGGAGCAAAGTTACACTAAACCTGGCTGCTCCTGCTGTGCTACTACGTCTAGTCACCTAGTCTTTGACCCAGAGCTCACTCCTGCTCTCCATCTTTGGTGAACAAACTCACTTATTTTGGGAGGCCTTCTCTGATGTCCTTTTTCTTCCTCTCCCTGCTGGAGACACTTCTTTCTCTCTTTCCTCTGTCACTTGTGGTGACTGAAGTCTTAAAAAGAACAGATCTTATTCACATGTAAATTTCTATTGCCTGGAGTAACACAGAATGCTAGAATGATATTATTTTTTCAGAAAATGGGAGTTTTGATTAGAAAAAATAACAGAGCTTGGGGCTCCCTGGTAAAGCAGGCCACATAAGCTACTAGTCTGACTGTTTCTCTTACTGGTAGGTTAATATTAGGCAGGTTATTTAATCTTGTTTGGTGTTTCTATATTATAATTTTAATATATAAAACATGAGAGTATGTACTTATATATCTACATATATTTTATTATAAAAATGGTATGTGCTCACTGGTTTTTTTAAAAAATTCTTTCTTTCAATGGGGAACAAATGGTTTTTTAAAGAAATAATGCTGGGACAACGACATACCAAACAATGAAGGTGGACCTCTACCTCAAACCATATACAAAAATTAACTCAAAATGGATCAAAGACCCAAACTTAAGAGCTAAACTATAAAATTCTTGGAAGTAAACATAGATGCAAGTCTTCATGACCTTAGATTAGGCAGTGGTGACTTATGTGACACCAAAAGCACAAGCAACTAAAGGCAAAATAGGTAAATTGGACTTTATCAAAATTAAGAAATTTTTTGCTTAAAGGACACTATCATTAAAGTGAAAAGACAACTCACAGAATGGGAGAAAGGAATTGCACATCATATGTCTAATAAGGGGCTTATATCTTTTATATACAAAGAACTTTTAGAACTCAGTAACCCAAAAAAAAAAACCCCAATTTAAAAATGGGCAAAGGATCTGAATAGACAGTTCTCTAAAGAAGATGTACAAATAGCCAGTGAGTTCTTGAAAAGATGCTCAGCATCATTTACCATTAGAGAAATGCAAGTTAAACTCACAAAGAGATACCACTTCACACCCACTGGCTGTATAAAAAGACAATATGAAGGGTTAATGAGGCTGTAGAGAAATTAGAACCCTGCTGGTGGGAGTGAAAAATGGTACAACTGTTTTGGAAGACAGTCTGGCAGTTACTTAAAAGGCTAAACGTAGAGTTACCTTATGACCTGGCAGTTCCACTCACAGGTGTATACCCAAGAGAAATAAAAGCATATGTCCACACAAAAACTTGTGCATGAATGTTCATAGCATTATTCACAATGGCCAAAAGGTCTAAACTCAAATGCACATCAGCTGATGAGTAGATCAATAAAATATTGTTTGTCCATACAGTGGAATATTATTCAGCCATTTAAAAAGAATGTAAACATTCCTACAATGCTGGACATGGTAGTGTAGCTACCAGTAGTGAGCTTTGATCACACCACTGCACTCACTCCAGCCTGGGTGACAGCGCAAGACCCTGTCTCAAAAATTTAAAAAAAATTTTTTTTTAATTAAGAAAAGAAACATACTACATGAAAGAAGCCAGTCACAAAAGGCCACATATTATTATGTGATTCCATTTATATGACTTGACTAGAAAATAGGCATATCTGTAGAGACAAGGTAGATTAGTGATTGCCAGGGACCTGTGGGGTTAGGGGGCAGGGAGGAATGGGGATGTGGATGTGGATGAATATGGAGGGTTTCTTTTGAGGCGAGGTTGAAAATATCCTAAAATTATTGTGGTGGTAGTTGCACAACTCTGAATATACTAAACGTGATTAAACTACACTTTAAATAAGTGAATGGTATGTGAATTATACCTCAATAGCAATCATTTTTAAAATTCACATATACAAAGGATTTCTAACCTGTCCATATAATTGAGTTTTTAAAAATTATACTTGCCTCTGCTTTAAGAGTTTTTAAACTATGAACAGACTGCTAATTTATTTACCAAGTGGAAATAGTTTCTAGTCATCAGCGTCCTCTGAGGAGAGGCACAATCTTTCTATTACAGTATCTAGGTACCTGACATCTCCCTCTTTCCAGATTATGTGTGCTGATGTTGTATAATAAAGAATTTGTCTGATCTTTATCCCACGTTCCTGGCACTGAGATTCTAAAGATCCTTGGAATTTCCTAAGTAATAGGAGTGTCTTTACTATGTTAATGAAGTGGCTCTTGGTGGGCACCTTCAGGCAGGGGGCTGTTCCCCAGAAAGAGGAACCAAGTCCCAAGATGGTTGGAACTTTGAGCCAGCGGAACCTCTGCGGAGGGAAGGAGTGGGGACTGGAAATCAAGCTCAATCGTGCAGACTAGTTTAATCAGTCATATGTATATAGTGAAACTCCAGTAAAAATTCTGGACACCGAAGCTTAGTGGCACTGCTGGGCTGGGGAACAGATGTGCTGGGAGATGTGCCCTGATTGCATGAAGAGAAGGCACAGAAGCTGCACTCCCTCCCAGACCCCGCTCTGTGTATATCTGTATAATAAAACTGGAATCCTAAATAGAGTGCTTTCGTGAATTCTGAGAGTCATCTTAGTGAATGATCAAACTCGAAGGCCAATGGGAACCTCCCAGATTGGTAGCTAGTTGGTCAGAAGGGTAGGGCACCTCTGCAGTGGGGCATTCTTGTGGAGACTGCACCCTTAGCTCATGGTGGTTAGTGCCAGGGTCAAACTGTACACCCAGTTGGTGTTAAAACAGTAGCTGGACTGGGCGCGTAGCAAACTGATCACTTCTTTGAGTTCGATCTTCTTTTCTTTTTCTGCAACAGGATCGCAGTATGTGGTAGGGAAGTGATGCTGCCTGAAGGTGACATCCTGTTGTCTCTTCCTTCTGTCCTCTCACTCCTTATTTTGGCCTCCTGGTAATTGGGGGGAAGGGTGGAATGCTAGTGTAAATTAAAATGAAACTGCTTTAAATGTTTCCCTTTTACTTGAAAAAGGGGTGGAGGGTGGTTTCCTGGCCTGCAATTGAGAAATAAGTTATCTAGCTTTCGGCACGATCCGTTTTGGAGTCGTGGGGTCTTTTGATAATCAGAAGAAAGTTGTGGAGCCACTCCCTGGGAGAAAAAAATATATTCAGAAATATATTATTATTATAGAAATCTTAAAAGCCCTCTGAAGTTACTCCTTGTGGGGGCAATGGGAGTCCAAAGATTCTATATCAGGAACCCCTGCTACGGCCCCTCTGCTAGGCATAGGGTCAGGCAAACAAAAAAGGTTTCTTAAGACTAGGAAATAATAAAGCTGATGTGATTTCAACTCTGTGGAGTTAATTATTTTTCACTGTTGCTATATCTGGGGATTTGTTTGATATTCTTTGATGAAATTTTAAACATTTAAATATAAATTAGTGACTTTTAACAATACATTCTAATATGTAATCTTGATGGCAACAACTTTCTGATGTTAGGACTTTGAATACAGATATCTAAGAAAACTAATTGATTTTATGTGTTCTCAGAATAAATCATTGGCTCAGGATAGGTTTATCTTAGTTTTTCCAAATTGTGAAGGGAAAGTTAAGCCCTGGATATTGAAACTTGCATCTGCCAAATCTTAATTTGTGCTTAGTGGTGGAGCAGTGAAGTTCCATTGATCAGAGGGCTTGTTTCTGGTCTTGTCCTTTTTCACTTGTGCATGGGCCCTTCCACTTGACCAGTGTTTCCTAAACTTTATTTTTTGAGAACCATCTTTATGATTTCACCTTGTCTGCACATTTCCTGGTTGTTATTCTTTAAATCACCTCACTTTTTAAAACTTAATGTGAATAATTATTATCTGTAGAATATAAGTTTAATGTACTAATAAATTTCTGTTTGCCACTTAAAGGAACATATAAATATTGGGAGTTTTGTCCTACCTAAAATCACCTTTTTATCTCTTTAGAGGGCATCAAGTTCATTTTGGGAAACACTCCCCCTCTGTGCTGGAATTATATAGCTTCACTTTGAACCAGAGTATAAGCCGTAGAAGCTACTTTAACTTGGAGGAACCTAGGAGGGATGAGGGTTGGGTGGGTTCTGCCTGTGGAAACCCTTGCTTGGGCAAATTTGTGTCTTGAATATGGAGATATTTGGCTGTGCATGGCAAAGCTTGCAATCATAGCCTTGCAATGAACCGTTGGTTTGTTTTTTAGCCTGGCCAACACACACATACACCTGTGCACATATGTGTATCTTCACATTTCATAAGTTTTATTTTCTTTTACAGGTTTGATCTTGCTCTTCTACCTAGTTTTTTATGGGTTCCTGGCTGCACTCTTCTCATTCACGATGTGGGTTATGCTTCAGACTCTGAACGATGAGTTTCCAAAATATCGTGACCAAATTCCTAGTCCAGGTAAATAGGTTGCAGTTATCATGGCTTTTAACAAAATTGAGCTATAGTTTATTTTCACCATAAATCTGTTTTATGTAGCATATAGAAGATAGTTAAACCTTGGAATTGAGTAATGTGAAGGTTTTGATTACTATTTCATATTTACATACCGATTTAAAGACCTTCACATTCATGTATTGATAAATTTTGAGGTTTTTGTCAGGAATAAGCAGAAATGAATATTGAGAATTCTAATGAAGCCAAATTTGAACAGTAAATAGTTATAGTTATGAATGACTTATGAACATTGCATAGTTTCACTTTGGCTTGTGTAATTTACTTATAAATTTATATACTTCAGCTCTAGCTTGGGTTAAAGCATTGGTCTTATAAAATACGTACTTCTAGGCCAGGCGAGGTGGCTCACAGCTGTAATCCTAGCACTCTGGGAGGCAGAGGTGGGAGGATCACTTGAGGTCAGGAATTTGAGACCAGCCTGAACAAGAGTGAGACCCATCTCTACCAAAAATAGAAAAAATTAGCCTGGCGTGCTCTCACTTGCCTGTAGTCCCAGCTACTCGGGAAGCTGAGACAGGAGGATTGTTTGAGCCCAGGAGTTTGAGGTTGCTGTGAGCTAGGCTGACGCTATAGCACTCTAGTCCAGGTGACAGAGCAAGACTGTGTTTCAAAAAGAAAAGAAAAAGTTAGCTATCTTTATGAATAATATTTCCATACAGTTGTAATTTAAGTGACAAAAGTGCTAAGATTTTGATATGCTACAATTTTTCTCCATGTATTAATGGCAAATTGACAAAACTTAAAAATACTGTTTTGATAGAAAAATAAATATAGAATGTTCAAAATAAAATTACTTTAAGTAAGGAACAGAGCTCATAATTAACTGTAGATAATGAAATTTAGGAGAGTTTTCTAATTGGTAATGTCTGAGATGATTTTGAAGATTTTAATTCTCTTTAATTTTAGATATCTATACCTTCATAATTGGAGATCTGTTACCGAGCTCTCTTTTTAAGGGATAGGAGTAAGGAGAGAAGGGGATTTGTTTGTTACTATTTATTTCCACCTTTTTTCTTTTATCTCTTTATAGGACTTATGGTTTTTCCAAAACCGGTAACTGCATTGGAATATTCATTCCGTGCACCTGATCCAGCTTCCTATGAAGAGTATGTTAATGAGCTTAAGAAGTTTCTAAAGCGTAAGTTTTCTCGGAGTAAGGTAAAAGATTTTAGTTACAGAAACTAGCACCAAATTATGATTACTTTTTGAAACATCATTCTTAGAATTTCTTTTACCTTTTTTCTCTCTTGTTAAACACAAACAACTGAGAGGACTTGCAAGTAGATTTTATAATTACTTATGAAATATTCTAACTTATGGAAAGACATAGGAGCCTAGGCAGTAAATTGATTTTTCTGTCTGTCTTATAGTAAGTATACTAAGTTCATTGAGACATAACTAAAGTATTTTTAAATACCTTTAAAACTAAAAATAGGCCGGGCGCGGTGGCTCACGCCTGTAATCCTAGCACTCTGGGAGGCCGAGGCGGGTGGATCGCTCAAGGTCAGGAGTTCGAAACCAGCCTGAGCAAGAGTGAGATGCCGTCTCTACTATAAATAGAAAGAAATTAATTGGCCAACTAAAGATATATATATAAAAAAAAAAATCAGCCGGGCATGGTGGCGCATGCCTGTAGTCCCAGCTACTCGGGAGGCTGAGGCAGAAGGATCGCTTGAGCCCCGGAGTTTGAGGTTGCTGTGAGCTAAGCTGACGCCACGGCACTCACTCTAGACTGGGTAACAGAGTGAGACTCTGTCTCAAAAAAAAAAAAACAACTAAAAATATTTGTGTAATAGAGCAAATCTGTAGTATTTCATGCCTGTGAGTATTTGGACATTTTACAATGTAGAATTTGTGTGGGGAATGGAAAGAGGTGTTTATCATTTTAAAAAATATGTCTGTTTCCGATTTTTAATGTATCCGTTGTATTTCAGAGTTGTCAATTTGTAGTGCTCATTAATAGCCATCCTAGCCCAATCTCTTCCCGTTTTGCTCAGCCATTGGTGTGAATGGTATTAATCATCGCATGAGGAATTATTAGATGCCCTGGCCCACTGATTCTTGACCACATCTTCTCCTCTGCCACATACAGTGACAGCTGCTCCCTAGATCATGTAGGACTTCATTGCCAACATCACTGGCTGAGGCTTTCCTAACACCACCCTCTGTCCTTCTAGTTTGCTCGTTTAACTTACCTCCAGTATTACTCTGCCTCAGTTTGCTGATTCTTTTACTTTATCTCAGCTCCGCGGCCCCACCTTCCATTTTTATCTAACTTATTAATTCCATGGTTTTTCATTTCAGTTTTACTTTTGCCAGTAGTCTAAAATTCCTGGCTTCTCAATCTGTTTGTTGTCATATACTTGTGGCAGAATTCTACTCCTAGATAAAACTGTGCAGGTCCTGGATGACTCTCCTCCTTTGAGCCTGCACAGGCAGCCAGGTGCTGCTGTAGACATTCAGCAGGATGAGTTAGCACTGTGAATACTTGATCAGCTCCCTCAAATGGACCTGCTGTCTGCCTGGGAGTCATGGAATTTCTCTGAAGAGATTATTTCCAGCCTCCACTCAAGCTTTTGACCCCTTACCTGTTTCCTGTAACTCACTTTTTTTTCACATAACCTGGTTTCTTGCTCAAAAAGACAATAGAAGTACTCAGGTAGAAACTGTTCCTTACTGTTACCAGTAAAGGAACCTACAGTGGGGCCTTTTTGTCTGTTACATCCTCCTGCTTTGATGGGGCAGCTGCCCTTACTCCCAGGTGAGGCCACTATACCACTCCTGTGGGTCTCATCCCCCCAGACTGTCTCTCGGAAACATTATGCTATTTACTCTCCCTTCTGGTATATTTTTAGCCTCTCTCTTTATTGGATCCTTCCTGTCAACTTGCAAAGATGTTTAACTCCCTCCTGTATTAAACCAAACACCTTTTGATTTCACATTATCTACTAGCTATCTTCCTAAGTGTCTTTCCTTTGACAGTTACAAATATACTGATTATTTAAATAATTTAAAGATGTTTTTGTGAAAGTATTATGCATGGTTTAAAAATCAAATAGTAAAGAAAGGTCTACAATGAAAACAGTGCTCCCTGCACTACTCCTTTCTAGCTGCAGTCCTATTAATTGATTCAAGTATTTTTGAGGACCTGCTTTGTGGCAAGCACTCATCTAGGTTCCAGCAGTGGACAAAAGAAAAATTCCTGTATTCCTGGGACTTAAAGTCCATTGGTGAATTATAAGGTACTAAGTGCCGAGGAGGAAAATAAGGCAGAAAAAGGAAATGGGAAAGTTAGGAAGGGTTGCAGTTTTACACAGGGTGACCCTACTGAGAGGGAACCCTTGAGAGAAGACCTGAAGGAGATGAGGGAGCCAGCGGGGAATGTCTAACAGAGGAAGCAGCAGGGGCAAAGGCCCAAAGGTTTGTCATATTTGATATGTTTACAGTTTATCCAGGAAGCAAGAGGGGCTGGGTGGGCTGGGGGTGGGAGGAGTAGAAGGAGATTGAGGTCAGGGAGTTAAAGGAAGACTAGACTGTTAGGTCCTTAGAGGCCATTGCTAAGTTCTTTGGCTTTTACAGTGACCAAAATGGGGGATTATAAGCAGAGAATAACATGAACTAACTCACATTTTTAAAGGATCATTCAGGCTGCTTTTTGAAACTAGATTAGAGGGGGGAAATGGAGAAGCTGGTTTAGGAGGCTGTTACAGTAATCCAGATGATGAGATGGTGGCTTGGCGAGGGAGGGAGCAGCGGAGCTTGTGAGAAATAGTAAGTAACTTCATGCTTTTGAACTTTTCTTATGTATCTAAATATTATGCTTTTCTACTGACCCTTGATTTATTACTTTTTGTTTGTTTGTTTGTTTTTGTTTCTGAGACAGAGTCCACTCTGTTGCCTGGGCTAGAGTGCCGTGGCATCAGCCTAGCTCACAGCAACCTCAAACTCCTGGGCTCAAGCAATCCTTCTGCCTCAGCCTCCCGAGTGGCTGGGACTACAGGCATGCGCCATCATGCCTGGCTAATTTTTTTACATATATATTTTTTAGCTGTCCAGCTAATTTCTTTCTATTTTTTTTTTTTAGTAGAGACGGGGTCTCGCTCTTGCTCAGGCTGGTCTCTAACTCCTGAGCTCAAACGATCTGCGTTCCTTGGCCTCCCAAAGTGCTAGGATTACAGGCCTGAGCCACCCCCACACCCGGCCCACTTTTACACATGCATTTATCGCTTTTATTAATTAATTAATTAATTAATTAATTTATTTTTTGAGACAGAGTCTTCACTTTGTTGCCCAGGCTAGAGTGCCGTGGCGTCAGCCTCGCTCACAGCAACCTCAGACTCCTGGGCTGAAGCGATCCTTCTGCCTCAGCCTCCCGAGTAGCTGGGACTACAGGCATGCACCACCATGCCCAGCTAATTTTTTCTATATATATTTAGTTGTCCAATTAATTTCTTTCTATTATTAGTAGAGACGGGGTCTCGTCCTTGCTCAGGCTGGTTTCGAACTCCTGACCTTGGGCAATCTGCCCGCCTCGGCCTCCCAGAGTGCTAGGATTACAGGCGTGAGCCACCGCGCCCGGCCTTTTTATTTATTTATTTATTATTTATCACTTTTAATTATATCAATTGGTCACTTTTATACATTGCCTTCACTTGGCTCACATGCCTTGGACCTTCCCCTTCTCAATTTGAGAGTAATTGATAACAGCTGAGCATGGTGGCTTACGCCTATAATCCTAGCACTCTGGGAGGCCAAGGAGGGAGGATTGCTGAAGGTCAGGGGTTCGAAACCAGCCTGAGCAAGAGTGAGACCTCGTCTCTACTAAAAATAGAAAGAAATTAGTTGGCCAACTAAAAATATATATAGAAAAATTAGCCAGACATGGTC